>JAJHZJ010000757.1:600000-804108 GCA_023548195.1 Bettongia penicillata ogilbyi
TCAAGAAAAGGGTATACTTTAGGGACCTGAAAGTTCTCAATTCCTCCAAGGTGGCCCAATCAAGGGAGAGGAATTTACTACTCTCTTGGTCTGTGCTCTGTTCTGGAAGCAACCACCAGCTTTTCTGCCCAAGATCTGCAAGTAGGATTCCCTCTCTAGAGCCTCCACCAGCTCCACCATGCTAGCCATTGCTCCTCCTCACTCCAGGACAGCCACTCAGAATTGAGACCCAGATCAGCAGCTTGATTCTTCCAGGGTCTTTAGCCCAAGGCCTCTAAAAATGGATACTGATGCCACCTGGGGTCAGGGCCAGACCACATTCCCTTCTTATGGTGAAAGAGCTTTCTCACTGACTTTTGAAGCTCTCTTTTTACATTTGTGGGGTGAGAAATCTGGGAATCACAGCTGGTACCTGTGATTCCACACCCTGAAACCTGCTCCAGGCCTGTCCCTGCTATGCTGTGCAGCCAAGGCTGGGCTTCTCTCTGTTCTGAGCCCAGTGTGATAAACCTTTCCTGTCAGCCTTCCAGGCTGTCTTGGGCTGGAAATCTCTTTCACTCTGTCTTTTTGTGGCTTCTGCTGCTCTAGAATTTGTTTAGAGTCATTTTTTTATAGGTATTTTATGGGCTGTGGGGGAGAGCTTCTACATGTCTGTCCTTTTATTCTTCCATTTTGGTTCTGCCATTATAGTAAATACTTTTAGAAGGACTAATGAAAGTTTGTGTGCTCACTTTAGAGTTGAGCAAAACCCCTTTTCCCCCATAATCTAACACTGAACTCAGTTCTGTATAAAGTTGGTGTTTACAAAAACCTTGACAAAGCACAATGCAACAGAGGGTACCCACAAGTCAAATATTGGGTTTTACAGATTTGGGGAGAAAAGAGTGACATGGATGGCAAATGGTCTGGTAAAAATTGCATCTAAACCGGAATCTTATCATATGCCTTGATAACTTCCAAACTGATGTCACATCATTAAAAAAAGGCAAATGGAAGATTGGATCTTTTATAAGGTGGAGAATTCATAATCAAATAAGAGAAAGAGATGGTTTTAATAGACAAAAATAGTTAATTTTCATTATACTTCATGACTCCATTTTGGGTTTTCTTGGCAAAAGTACTGTAGTGGTTGGCCATTTCCTTTTCCAGTTTGTTTACAGAGGAGGATACTGATGCAAACAGAGTTAAGTGACTTGCCTGAGGTCACACAACTAGTACATGTCTGAAGCCAGATTTAAATTCAGGAAGATGAGTCTTCCTGACTCCAGGCCTAACAATCTGTCCAGTGGACCATCTACCTGCCCTTTGGTCAAACATGTGGTCCCAAAAGTTTTAGACTTACTCTCTGGTGCCAATACTTTTGGAATACCCTATAAACATATTCTAATATTTTACATAAACAAAATCAGTTCAGGCAGAATACAAATGGATAAGATAGCATATAATAACTATAATAGTATCAAGGAAAACAATTTAAAAGACTTAGCCACTCTGATTGATGCAATGATCAGTCACAAAACTAAAATCCTGATAATGTAGCATGCCTCTCATTTTTTGGCAAAGAGGTGATGACTAGAGATGAAGGATGAAAGATATATACCAAGATAATGCAAACATGTGAATTTGTTTTATTTGCCTGTGTTTAGTTGATATGCAGGAGAGGATTTTTTTGGGGGGGAGGTCACAGGATGAAGTTTGTGGATAGTGATAGCGATGAGAAAAAAAAGACATAATTGTCAATAAGACATTAAAGAAATGCACAGAAGAAATCAGAAGGAAGTTCGCAAGGGGACAGAGAGAACCAGGGAATTGGCACTCTTCCGTTAAATGTGGATACAAAAAATTGCATGTTCACAGTTGCATGTACATTTCTGTTTTTCTTTTCTTTGTATATTGAAATGTTCATGTTTGTTAAAGTCCTAATTAAAGAAAAGAAAAAATTAAAATACAGAATAGCAAAAATGTTCAAATATCCCCATATCTATAGGGAATTGACAAACAAACCTAGAAACCATTCTCTAATAGATAGTGGTTAAAGGATGTGAATAATTTTCAAAATAAGAAATGCTATCAAGAATTATGTGAAAAATACTTTAGATCACTAATAATAAGGGAAATGCAAATTAAAACAACTGGCAAAGATGGTAAAGGATGGAAATAGTCAGGATGCTGTGGGAAGACAGGCACACTTAATGCACTGTTGGTGTAGCTGTGAATAAGTCCAAATGTTCTAGGAAACAATGTGGAATTATGTAAGAAAAGAAACTAAATTCTTCATGTTCTTTGACCCAGCAACCTTACTCCTGGGCTTATCCTTCAGGAAGGTCAGTAACAGAAAGATCCTGTGTATAACAAAATAATCATAGCAATTACACTTTTTTTTTTTTGGTAATAGCAAAAAAGCTGAGGAAAAAATGTGCTGAATGGGCTGAACAAATAGTATATGAATGTAATATGATATTATTGTACCATAAAGAATGGAGAGTATGAGGAACCCAAAGAAACATCGGAAGGCTTGTATGAACTGATGGAGTGAAGTGACGACCATAATGTTATTGAAAACAACATTAAAAGATAAGAATTCTGATCAAATAGAGTGACTAACATTACTTCCAGGGGACAGATGTTAAAACACATTCTACATTAACAACTGACACACTGTAATGTTTTATGATTTATGATTTATCAGTCACAATTGCAATATCAGACAGTTTTGTTAGGTTTCTTTTTTCTAAGATATGGTGTTTGTGGGGGGACTTAGGATGAGATTGTTTTATTAAAACAAAATGTATTAATAATTTGTCTTTGTTATAAGAATGATAAATGTGAATAATTCAGAGAAGTTTAGGAAAACTTTTATAAATGAATGGAGAGTGAAGTAAGGTGATCCAGTAAAAATTTACATAGTGATACAAGGAAAACAACATGTAAAGGCTTTCAAACTCTGATCAAGGCGAGGATCAATCTTTCCTTTAGAAGATTGGTCTTGAAACCCGCCTCTTGCCAATGTTTAACTCCTTGAGTGTACTTACACTTAAGTTCAAGGGAAAGTTTTATTGTTGGTAGTAGACAGTCATTGGGTAGTGACCTTGATGGAAAAAAAGGAAAAAGGATGAATAAAAGAAAAATGATAAAATATTGCTTATGTAAATAATGTTCAAAACCAATGTCTACTGGCTGAGTAGCAATTCTCTCAGAATTCCTTTCTTTGACCCTATAATGGGGCCAGAGCATTATTGACAAGCACATCTCCTACTCTAAGGGAAAGGAGATTTATATTGGAGCTCTTACCTGAATTCAAGGATTGGCACCCAGTGTCTTGTTACATTTTTTAAAATCAAATTTTAGTTTCTTAAATTAATCATAGTCTGTCTTCTCTCCCTACCATATCCTCTATCCCCATCAAATGAAAGAGAATCAAAACCCTAGTAATATATATATATAATCAATTAAAACAAATTCTAATATTGGTCATATCCAGTCTTTTACATAGTGTCTAGCAGGTAGGTGTTTAATAAATGTTTTTTGAATGATATTCAAAAGATATATATCTCATTTTGCACTTTGGGTCCATCACCCCTCTCTTATGAGGTGGTAGCATTTTTGACTATGAATCCTCTGGAATGCTGGTTGCTCACTGCATTGATGAGAACTCTTTTGTCTTTCAAAGTTATTTGTTTTTACAGTGTTGTCATTATTGTTCAAATTGTTTCCATGGTTCTGCTTGCTTCATTCTGCATCAGTTCATACAAATCTTCCCAGATTTACCCTTCATCATTTCTTACAATACAATGTTATTTCATCATATTCATATACCTTGACTTATCAATTCCCTGAGAGACACCCCCTCAATTTCCAGTTCTTTGCTACTACAAAAAGAGCAGCTGTAAATATTTTTAATCATATGGGTTCCTCTATCTTTGACTTCTTTGGGAGATATAGGCCTAGTAATGGTATCACTAGGTCAAAGGGTATGTTCAAGTTATATAACATTTGGGACATAGTTCTGAATCGCTTTCTAGAATGACTAGACCAAGCCAAATCTCCACTGATAGTGTATTAATGTGCCTGTTTTCCCAATCCCCACCAGTGCAATGACTAGTCATGAAGACTGATAATTGAATATGCCTCTCACCTCTTAGAAGATGTTATTATAAACTAGAGACAAAACAAGAGACATTTTTAGACAAGGCCACCGTGTAGATCTGTTTTACCTGACTATAACTAATTATTTAAGTTCTGACTCTGGAATTATTTTTTTTTTTGTCTCTGTGACCCTGAGCAAATTGCTTAAATTTTCATTGCTCTATTAACCCTCTAAAACTACAAATTGCTGAGAAGGGACTGAACAATGAAATCAAAGGCTCTGTCTCCAATACTTATTTGTTAAAGGCAAGACTTTAATTTCTTTTTTGAGGGTGGGTTTGGGTAGAAGTTTTAAAGTGGAATGGGGCTAGTGTTGATAACAATAGAGCAGAGCATCAATGGAACATTTTAAAAATACATATATGTGACCAGAAAAAAGGCCAGAATGGCATGCAGAAAGGCAGGGCAGTACCATGTTAAATTTAATATAATTTAATATATTTTAATTAATTAATTATGTTAATAATATAATTTAATATATTTAATATATTCTTAAAATATACACCATAAAAAAGTTATATGTAATAGAGATTCACTGTTTCATATACAATCTTCTTTTTTCTCTTCTTTGTACCTAGAAAGTGACATTTGTCAAGTTCATAATAGCTAACAAAGTAAAAAAGAGAATAGCTGTTCACTGGTCACTAAGTCACTGTGGTAGAGAAGAGCATGGGTAAACCTTTCTCAAGCTTCAAGTTTGGGGAAAGGTAGCAGTAGAGAACAATGAGATGGGCTCTATTCTTTTGAAATGCAAATGTCCTTAGGAAAGGTGAACTCTTAATGCATTATCTGATGATTATCAGCTACCTGGCCTAAAGGATCTCATCAGAAAGATATATAACTGGTAAACAGGTGGGCCTCTCAAGTAGTGACAGATGTCCTGAATGCTCCGTTGATATTCATGCAATGTCAAACAGTAGAGAAGGTCTTCAGCACTTTGAGAGGATTTCCAAGGAGGATTTATGGAAGGACATGGATGAGAATCAAATAAAGTGAAAAGGTTTGGACAGACTGTGATCTGTATCTATTGGAGAGATTAGCCACATAGATGAGACCATAGATCTATGAAAGTATTGATATGATGAGCATATTTTTGAGCCTCAAACACATGTGCTATGATAAAGACTTTTTTTTGAGAGGAGGGTCAAGGAGACAGAATATGCAAAGTTTCAATAGTGCTAAAAAATCTCAGGTTTATATTTACTATAGCTTCAGTTGTCAACAAAGGGAAATTAAGAAAAGTTGCCTCAATGGTATTATAACTTCAGTGCCTACTGGTTGATAATGCACTGTAGTGGGTGGAGCCCTGGATTTGAAATAGGTTCAAAACCTGATCCTATCACTTTTTACTTATATGATCTTGGGCAAATCACTTAACCTCTGTGGGTGGGCCTCAGTTTGCTCAATTATTAAATGAGGAGGTTGGGCTAAATGGCAACTGAGCTTGCTTCCAACTCTGAATCTATGATGCTGTGACTCCGTGACATTCAACTAGTTCTAAGATAAGTTCTAGGGAGGGGGAATCTGGGGTTGGGTTGGAAGTCACCCTGAAGGGGATACTGAAAGTACAGGTAAAATGATGCTAATCTTTCTACTTTATGATTTTACCTAGGGAGACCCTTAGCTAGGTGACTCAGTAGATGAGAGCCCAGTCTAGAGTCAAGAAGATTCATCTTCCTGAGTTCAAATCTGGCATCAGACACTTACCAGTGGTGTGTCTCTAAGCAAGTCACTTAATCCTGTTGGCCTCAGTTTCCTTACCTATAAAATGAGCCAGAGAAGGAAATAGCAAACTATTCCAGTATTTTTGCCAAGAAAATCCCAAATGGGGTCAAGAAGAGTCAGACAGGACTGAAAAACTACTGAAGATATGAGGCCCTGACGATACAAAGCGTACTTCAATGTAGTACATAAAAAACATCACCCGGACAAACATTGTGCTAGTTTCCAATCTAGTTCTAGAGGGGTGCTGAAGCCAGCTTATGGGGCTCCTGAGAGCTTATTGTTAAATTTTTAGTGTGAGCTAAAAGAAATGGGCAAACCCTATAAATCAGGGCTTAGTTTATTGTTTTGTTGATTATCTCAACTTAAGAAAGTACTAGAGGAAATGCTAATAATGTCAATTTGCATTAAAAGTGTGTTGTGGGGGAATTTTCATTATTTTTATTTTTTTGAATCAATTGTTAAACATTTACCAGCATACCAATTATGAGTAGGGACTAGAATGGAACTAGAGGAGGACAGCACATCCTTCTCTAGTTCCATTCTAGTCCCTACTCATTATTGACTTCAAGGGAAGAAGAGTCATTGGTTCAGCTAGCTGCATGAAACTGCAAGGTAAATAAATAGTAGCTCATTCTGATAAGAAAGAAGGGTGGGAGAGACCAATCAAAAAACAAAGTGAAACAAAAACGCAAGCCTCTATTGTCATTCCATCTTCCAAGTCTTTCATGATTTCAGAGATGTTATCTTTTAACTACTGGGAATATACTACATGTGTTGCCTCAAAACGTTTTCAGGCCTCACCTCATGAAGCATTCAGGCAATCTTCCTTTCTGTGTGTTTTCAAAATCTTATCTTGAGAGTCTTGAACTTATCAGTTAGATTGATAATTTTTTTCTTCGAGTTTGCTGTCCCTGTAGTTACTGCACACTTTACTACCTGTAACTTAACAGATACATGTGGGGTCTCTGTCAAGAAGAGAGGAAGTTATTCAGTCATAGAAAGCAATTGAAAGCAAAATCCTGGGTGACAGAGTGGGATGAGGGGGAGACATTGAGCCAGAATGAATGTTCTTTTTTTTGTGGCTGTCAGAGTCCAGCTATCTTTTTCTAATAATTCACCAGCGGGCATGCAGAATTATGCAGGAAGACATATAAACTGTTGGAAAGTACAATCTAGGGGTCACCTGCACGACTTACCCGGACAATACTCCTTAGTCTGCGTCAGTCAATCAAATAGGACAGCTATCTATCCAGAGCTGTAGAACAGGGGCTCACAATCTAAAGAGATAATAAAAGGAAAGGGTCTTCCTTCTGAGTGTCAGAGCAGGGCCACAGAAGGTACACTAGAAGGGGGCTCATTCCTGAAATATTTTTTGAAGGGGCTTTTTAGGATGGTGATAGATCAAATCAACATTTATTCAACAGCACAAGCCATTATGCTTGGCACTGTAGATATAGAAAGGTGAAAAAAAGATACATCCTGCCTTTAAGGATCTAATAATCTATTGCAGAGATAAGGTACCTATACAGACACAATAACTTAGGATGTCCTAAGTATGTAGAAATGATCAAGCAGAGAGTGAAAAGAATTTGAGAAGAAAAGGAAAGGTTCATGGAGGAGTCGGCTCATAAGCCGAATTTCAAGAAAGAGAAGGATTTCAACAGGCAGAGATATTGAAGGATTTTGTTCTAGATATGAGGCAGTGGCTAATATTATTTGAAAGGATAAAAATAAGCAGTGATATGAGTGTAATAAATAATAATGGTTAATATTAATCATTAATGGAATGCATTAAGATTTACAAGATACTTGATATAGATGATCTCATTTGATTGAATGAAGGTTAGGGACAGATTGTGGAGGGCCTTGAATGTTAGAATAAATAATAGTAGATGAGAGAAAGTTTGACAAAGAGCATCACTGTTTTCATCCTCTGAACTCAATGGCAAACAGGATGTTCAGGACCTGGCATGTATTAAGTGCTTAATAAATACTTGTAACCCAGACCTCAAACTCAGCCAGTGTAAGCAGTAGGGTTAGCATATCTCCTGTAGCAACAAAAAGGATATTGAGAGACCCTATGCCAGGATGCAAGGCACCTTGGCAGTTATCCAGTTAGAGAAATGTTTCTATGGGTAGTGGCCACTGTGATGGTATCTTTGTGACTATAGATTTCTCATCTGCTTCCATATGCCCAATGATACCTCTTCCCTAGTTGCCAATGTTGGCGATAGCATAGTAATATGCCAGGGTTGGGGGATATTGTCTGTTGGCTCACTCTCTGCACACATACCTCTCTGCTAGGGTGTTCCAATTTGACTCTAACACTAGGAGTAACAAATTCCAGGAAGGAGAGAGGAGCCCTGGGCCAATGTCTTGGTTGATGTAAAAAAAGAGTGTCTCTCAGAAGTGCCCATGTGCCCTCCATGGGAAATGTCTTTCCACTTGTGGCTTAACAAAAAGCTACAAATATGAGGAAAAAGATGTAACTGGGGCTTTGTTTGTTTGTTTTTAAAGAAACATACACACCTGTAGAGGAGGAATGGGATAATATAGAGAGAGCTGTATGTATGCCGTATAACCATTGACACATAATTAACTTTTCCAAGCCTCAGAAAACTCTCTAAGACTACTGAATTATAAATCAGGAGTTCTTAGCATGTTTTGGTGTCAGACTCTTCTGGCAGCCTGGCAAAGCCTAGGGACCCCTTCTCTGAACAATGTTGTTAAATAATTGAAGGAACTGCTAAATTTCAGTTAAAGGTTAGTGAAAATAAAGATGCCAGTTTATCTCATCATGAATCTCTTAAAATATGCCTGTCCATCTCTTGAGGGTCTATGTAAACCAGGTTAAAAAACACTGTTGTAGGTGTTGTGTCTCATGACTGTCAAAGGTCCTTGATATAGAAATCAGAGATGTTTGATATAGTGACACAAATTTATATGAACATATGGATGTTGCCCTTTTTGGGAGGCCATATGCTTATGCTAATGTTGCTTTTTTTGGTCAGAATATGTTTTAAATTAATCTTTTGGAATTGACTTCATGGCCAGCTAAAATCACATGAATAAAATCAATCTCATTCTGGTTTTTTTTTCTTTTTTTTGGTAAATACATCTAATATTTTAACTCCAAAAAGTGTTAGTCAGTTTGGTTATCAACTATGACTCTGAATGACATTTAGATATTCCTAAGACTTAATTCTACTTGTGAAGGAAGACAGTATATCACCATGGAGGTCACTAAAGAGAATGAATGACAGACTCTGAAGGGAATCTCAAAGATTTTTTGTTGTTATTCAGTTGTGTTTGACTCTTAGTGACTCCATTTGAGGTTTTCTTGGCAAAGATAGTAGTTTGCCATGTCCTTTTCCAGATCATTTTCCACATGAGGAAACTGAGGCAGACAGGGTTAGGTGACTTGTCTGTGGCCAGATGAGTCTTCCTGAAGCCAGGCTTAGCACTCTGTCTACCGCACCACCTAGCTTCCACCGAAGAAAGAATTTCTAAAATGTGTTGAACTTTTGGAGTGAATGTATAGCCTGAAAAGCTATACATTCTGAAATGTATAGAAGAAAAGACAGTGATCATTTAGATGGTTATGTTCTGATATGATCATTAACAAATTGGCACCATTTCTCAGTAATCACCTTGTACAACCACTGTTGTATCAGAGTCCCATTGTCTGACAATCTATAGTCATGCAGCAGGTTTGTTTACAATTAATTTAGCCATGTATGATCGCTGTCAACTTGCCATATATAGCCATCATGGCTATCATGAGCATGGACCGAAACCTCACTTATGGTTCTGATCTGAGTTTTTTGATTTTACATATGTTTTAAAGATTTTTTTTGGTATATTACATCAAAATCATTTCTGGATATGTCTTGATCTTCTCTACCAGATACTGAAGCCAACAGGTTGAGTGATCTTGTCTGATGGATTATGAAGCATTTGTATGTTTCATTGATGTTTCCCACCTCTCTGCTGAGATCAGGGAGGAATTTTTCACTTTTTGTTTTCAGATACCAAAATTTCTCCCTATAATTAAATTAGATTGCAGAATAATGGGATCATAGAATTAGAGCAGAATTTAGTTTTCTTTTCATTTCTATTCTTTTATAGGTATCGTATATGTTGTCCTCCTAGTACTACTTACTTCTCTTTGAATCAGTTTATATATCTTCTCATGTTGTCAACAGTTTATGTATCAATTATTTATTTATTTGTAAATTTATTGAGTATAAGCCAAAGCGTTTCCTCTCATTCCATCCCAGGAATATTAAGTTGTCTTAAGAGTAAAATAGGAGATACAATAGGACCTTTACTAAATGGCGGAAGGACAGAATTTGAAACTGGGGCAGAGACTAAGCTAGTGTGGAATGATAACAGGTTATAGATTTTCCTTGGTTCTTGTGCTAAGTTATGAGGTACATTTGAAAGATTGCTTGCTGTTATGGTTCATGAGAAACTTACCTTGTTTTTTACAGACTACTAGGAGACATCATAGGATGTGATCTAAGAAGGCTTTAGTCTTCAGGACAGCACATCACAAACAGCATCATGTATAACATTCAGGCTCATGGTGTTGGTGAACAAAAAGCCATTTTGATTCTTTTGACTGGAATGCTACACTATGAGTAATATTTTAAGAAATCCTACAGTTATGCCTGTTTTAATGGAAGAAGTTTCTTATTTCTAACATGAGGGTGTAGTCCCCAATGACTTCATAACTACATTCAGGGCTTGATTATTGACTATTCCCTTGTGTATAGAAATAAATAACTGTGTCCTGGAGATGAGCTTGAATCAAAGGAGAGATAGAAATACTCTTTGTTCACCTGCACACAAAATGAGGCATATAAACTAACACGACTAGCCTGAAGTAGCTACCACCTGAGGGACTATGTGTGTGCATGAGAGAGACAGAGAGACAGAGAGAGAGAGAGAGAGAGAGAGAGAGAGAGAGAGAGAGAGAGAGAGAGAGACAGAGAGACAGAGAGACAGAGAGACAGAGACAGAGAGACAGAGACAGAGAGAGAGACAGAGAGAGAGACAGAGAGAGGGAGAGAGAGAGAGAGAGAGAGGGAGAGGGAGAGAGAGAGACAGAGAGAGACAGAGACAGAGAGAGACAGAGATAGACAGAGAGACAGAGACAGAGAAAGAGAGACAGGGAGAGAGACAGAGAGAGAGAGATAGAGAGGAGATATCCCCATGCTTGGAATGCTCCCCCTCCTCATCTCTTTCTCTTAAGTCCCAGCTAAAATCTCACCTTCTACAGGAACCTTTCCTGGTCCCTCTTCATTCCAGTGCCTTCCCTCTGTTGATATTTCCTATTCGGTATCAAGCTTGTTTGTACATGGTTGCTTACTTGCTGGCTCTACCATTATTGTTGTTGTGTAGAGGACTGGAACTATGTCTTGCCTTTCTTTGTGCTTAGCACAATGTCTGGACTGACTCAGTCACTTTTTTCCCCTTCCCAAATTCCCTTCCTTGGAAAGAATCCTCACTATGGTGAGGAGGAGCCAGCCTCTTACTGGTCCTCAGCTCGAACTTTTTTTTTCAGTAGAGAGAATAGACGGTGGCACAGCAATGATAACTCTATACAAGGTCAAAAGGCTACCAGAAGCAAAACTTAAAGAATGCTGGGAGAGGGAACTTCCTATTGGTGTTGCTGCCCAGATCCTAGATGAACTCTTCCAAAGTCTGTATGCTAAGCATTGTGGTAGAATTCAGTCCGTCAGGATGTAACCATGTAGGAGAGACAATGTCCACCGCCCCCACTCCCACCCCCAACCCTCACCCTCACTGTTACCATGTCAGCACACGTTTATTGGATCCTTTTCCCCTTCCATTATTCTTCTCTGGCGCCTCATTAAAGGAGAGAAACGTAGACCGAGAGTATAGAATTTCTGCTATAAAAGATAAGGTCATCTTAATTTCCTTAAGATTCTCCTATCAGTAGTAAGTGATAAGAAAGTATTCATGCAATGTACTTTATTTAATGCATTTAATCCATCAACCTGCTTTGTTTACATACAGTTTAATTCTAGGTATTGTGTATTCACTGGGTAAATTAAAGAGCTTGTCAAAAAAAATGAAGGCTTTCAAATTAGGTGGAGGAGAACCTATTATTCAGCAAATCAAACAGCCAATCATACTGCTCTTCAGTGATGGCTTTTGTGCCATTGAGTGTCACCCTCCCATGTTTAAAAATAGACTTAGTACACTCCTTGACTCGTGCCACCATTTCTTCTCAAAACCGTCTGCAGGTGTGTGACATTTGTCTTGCTACCATCCCTCTTTCAAAGGAGTTGGCAGTTGGGTTGGTTTTGAATGGCCCTAACAGTTTTGCAGAAAAGGCCCATCTGGCCATTCACAGTTTTGCATGTTTCTCTGTAAGTGGGCAGCTTTCCACATATGGGTTGTAAACAGCACGGAAAGAAAACTGTAGGTTGTGTGTCTGTGCACTGTCATCCTTTTGTGTTTGAAGATGAATCAGTTGTGTGAGTCAAACAGGCAGTGCATCAGGAGCCTGGGACACTAGAGGGCTCAGAGGTGAAAGGAGACCCAGATGTGACCTGTGGAGGATTACTTCCTCTCAGTTCTGTTTTCTACCATTGTCGGAGGGCAGTAAGAGGAAGTCAGTGAACACAGTCCTGTAGGGGTTATTCAGGAGCATCAGTAAGCAGCCTCAGACCTGTAGTATATGAATTGATGGTTTAGCAAACCAGCTGGAGAACTGGGGTTGCTTCAGTGTGGAGGGAGACTCAGCAAACTGGATGTTCTGGGAGTGTGTTGGAGGTTCACAAAGGGCAAGTGTGAATGTGGAGTTTGTGCATTCAGGTGAGATCAGAAAGGATGATAAGATGACAGACACAAAGCTAGAAGAGCCCTTAGAGAGTGTTTAGCCCAACCCATTAATTGTATAGGGGAGGAAATGGAGGCCTGAAGAGATTAGATGACTTACCTAAGGTCACATAGATGGGAAGCATCAGAAAGTGGAATTTTTTGCTATTTATATCCAGAGAAAAAACTGATGGAGTCTAATGCAGATAGAAGCATATTATTTTCACTTTCTTAATTATTTTATGTTTTTTTTTTCTTATGGTCTGTTTCCTTCTTTTATAACATGACTAACATGGAAATATGTTTTACATGGCTGCACATATATCACCTATATCAAATTGCGTACCATCTTAGTGGTAAGGGAGCAAGAGAGAGAGAAAATTTGGAACTCAGAATTTTAAAAAAAATAGATGTTAGAATTTGTCTTTACATGTAATTGGAAAAAAAACAAGCAAAAAAGTGGGATTTTCTCTCAGGTCCTTCAACTCTTCAATCCGTAGTAACAACACAACAGTAATGATGGCAATAATAATAGTAATGGTTAATATTAAGAGAAATGATTATTAAATAACAAATTATTGGGGCAATCCCTGACCTTTCCTCCAAATTTACCCCACCTAGACCATCTTACCTAGGTGCAGTTGTTGCCCCATCTAACTAGAGAACCTTACAAAGAATTTAATCAAAAGTGAATTCCAGCCCATTATATTTTAGTCAGCCAGATCTGATCAGAGGTGACCCCCTTTTGTCTAGATCAGGAATGGGGAACCTATGACCCTGAGGTCACATGTGACCTTCTAGTTCCTTTTGACCTAGTCATGCAGCCTTTTGACTAAGTTCAAGTTTTACAGACCATATCCTTTTATTAAGGGGATTTGTTCTGTGAAATTTGGATTCAATCAAAGGGCACCTAGACCTCAAGGTTGCTGGTTCTCCATGCCTGGTCTAGATTGTCCTAGTCTGGATAAGAGATGAGTCGCTTTGTCTAAGAATGAGTGATCAGAATGACATGAATAAGCCCACCTCTCATTATAATATTCATTCTGATTAATTGTTAACCAGTCAGAGTTGATCACTACCCTCAGCAACACCCATTCTTGCAAGAACATACAAGCATCGAATGGATTCTATGGAGGGTCTTTGGCATTCCAGAGTGCTACTGATCCCTTTTATTAATTATCTGTTTGCAATGATCAATAAAATGATTAATTATCCAGAAACTACATCTCTCAAACCTTTTATCATCACAACATTTATACAGCACTTTAAGATCTGCAAAGCACTTACATATATTACAACACTTGATCCGCACAACACAACCCTGAAGTTGGTGCTGTCATTACCTTCATTTTACAGATAAGAAAACTGAGGCAAAAAAGAGATTAAGTACTTGCCCAGGGCCACACAGTTCCTTGCTGCCTCCAATTCGAGAGCTTTCTCCACTACACTAACTTTATCATGTTGCCTCATGTTGCGGTGTTCAAAACAAGAATGATTTTATGTTTATGATTGGCTTGACAGAATAACTTAGTGCTGGTATGCCCTGACTGGAAAGATATAGACCTCTGGTTTCCTCCTCGTTTCTTTTTTGGAAGGGGAGTGCTTGGGAGGGCATTTTGTGTAAAAAGACTGGGTGTTGTGACTCAGGGAGTTTAAAATAAGTGGGTAAGTGAAGCAAAGATTTCTATACATTAGTCTGAGATATGAACAGCTGATGCAAGATTGAGTGGGAAGAGCATTTTAGTTTCTTCAGAACTGGGTCTTCACAGGGGAGCTTCATTATTTGGGATAAAGATTGCTCATGATACGATTTTCTCTTGTTAGTAGGGGTTCCATCCAAATCAATTGGACAAGCATTTATTAAGCTCCTGCTATGGACTAAGGACTAAAACATTGTGTTAGGGTCTAGGGGCACAAATATCATCAAACAAAATGAAAGAACACAACAAAAACAAGTTGCTGAGGAATTCAATATGAAGGAAGGGAGAGAACTGAGGGCATCAGTAAAAGTTACCATAGGTGTTGTCAAGTGAACTGAGGCTTGAAGGAAACTAAAGGTGAGGTGAGTGCATTACTGGTATGGGAATAGCCTTTGTCCTGAGCTGTAGAATAAGCAAAGAGGCCTGGTTGGTTGTAAATAGTGAGCAGAAGGGGATTAGTGTGAAATAAACCTGGAAAGTAGGCTGGAACCAGAGGGCAAGGCTCTAAGTGCCTAGGTGAGGAGCTTATATTTTTATCCTAGAGAAAATAGGGATTCATTGAAGGTTCTTGAGCTGCATAGTGACATGATCAGACCTGCACTTTAGGAAGTTTCATTTGGCAGCTATGTGGAGGATGGAAAAGAGAGGGCTGCACAAAGACAACCAAAGCATCTGTTGTGTACTTCATTTATAGGGGTGATTGGCATGAATGCGCCATTGGAATATATTTTTAGATTTTTTTTTTTTTTGATTTATTAAGCAATAGTTACTTTAAGGGGAAATTTTAATGTCTTTTTTAGATTATTACACTATAGCTGAAATTCACTTTTAAGTAAATACTGAATTCACAAATTAAGAAAACATGAACTTCTACTATTTTGGGTTTCAATCAGCGAGTGGGTTGCAGTGAAAGAAAGATCAGTGAACCTGGTGGAATTGATTGTAATTCCTTTCAGATGTCAATCCCTGAAGGGCACTATTCCTTCTGAAAAAGCCTCATGTGAAATTTCCATCCAAAGGCTCAAGTTAATGGCCAAGGTCATTCTCCCTGGGATGTACCAGAGCAGCTGCTCCCAGTGCCCAAGGCAGAACTTGAAAGAACCTTCCTTCTACACCTTCCCTACCTTTGTCTAGACAATATTCCTAGCCCCTGCCAAAGATCTGCTTAGGAAATTATTCTAAAGAAAATCCCAACTCTCCTAACTGATACTAATACCCCTCCCCCCACAAATCAAACCAAAACAGCAACTACGAAAACCCAACACCCTTCTTTTTCCCCCGGAGGCTCAAATCAAAGACAATTTTCACTTTCACTTGATTTCACCTGAGAATTTAAGGACATTTGCATTAAACATCAAGACAATGGCTGAACTCTGTTTAATGTGGCTGTCACACTATTATTTTTTATTTTCTTTCAGGCCTGAATTAACTAAATTATCTGTCTGGAGAGCCTTAATTCACCCTATAATTGCTAACTGTGCATTTCACACTGCAATGTATGGCCCTTGGCAGAGCTAAGCCAGCACCCAGCTAAGGACAGAGCTCAGGTTTTTAAATCTCTAGTCAGAAGTGTACCTATTAGGGCAATCTGCCTCTGCATTATGATTTAAATTAGGCACAGAAATGAATTCACTTATTCTCTCCCTGCCTAACAGATTTCTGAACCAAGTCTTACCTGAGGTAGTGGGAGAGTTTCCTGGGCTTTGGCTAGAAACCTAAACTCCTGACTCAGCTGGTAGAAGAGAGGTACTGGGAGGCCCAAGTCTAGGTAAGGTTTCTAAGAGGCTGATTGGCGAGCACCCACATATTCAAGAAAAGTGTGAGCCATTCTCTAAGCAAGTGCCAATCTCTCAGCCCTCTCAGAGGCTTCATCTGAGAAGTTATACATTGATTTGGGAAAAAACAAAACAAAGCAAAACAAAACTCTGTTACCCTGGGCATAAGAAAACATTTTATGACTGAAATGGCATAGCACCCTGAAAGGGACCATACAGGAGGTATACTGAATAGAGGCTTGAACTTATAGTCAGGAAGGCTTGAGTCTGAATTTTGCCTTAGATGTTTATTAGTCTTGTGACCCTGGGCAAGTCACTGTCCTCTCTTGATCTGTTTTCTTATCTGTAAAATGAAGATAATAATAGTATGTACCTCACAAAGTTGTTATGAAGATTAAATCAAATTCTATCTGTCTGTCTATCTATTATCTATTGATAAAGGTATACATTCTCTCTATATGTCTACATGTAGACATGTGTATGTCTACATATGTATATCTATAACTCTCTCTTTCTCTGTACATACACATATGCAAACCTTAAAGTGTTATATAAATAATTCAGTAAGAATACACATATATTGCTCCCCCACTCACTTTTTAAAAGAAAACTCTTAGATAGCATGGTAATAGTTGGATGAATGGATGGATGAATCTTCAAACAGCAGTCACAGCTGCCTCATCTCTTTTTTCTTTGTGGCTGAGTGCAATCTCCTCCCCCTTCCCCATTATCTAAGTCCTAAAGAGGAGAGGAAAGGACTAAAAGAGTAGAGTTAATCATATCGGATTGAATCTCAACTCTTTTTTGCTGTTTGGATGACCTTGGGTAAGTTATTCTACTTCTCTGGGCCTCAGTTTCCTGTCCAGAAAAACGAAGAGTTGTACTGGGTGACTTGTAAACTCCCTTCTGGCTCTAATACTATGATCCAATCATTAGACCAAGCCCTGGGGCCGCTTGTATATCTCAAAACTCCTGTGGCTGAAGACATGTACACACAAACACATATGCATACACACGCACACACACACACACATACACCCCAAACCCAAAAGGAGAATATAAATAAATATCTTTTAAGAGCTTGCATAATATCAACCAATGGCAACAGCAGGTTTTTGACAGGACTGTGAACTTCCCCAAAACACCATCCTGTCAGCCTGGCGGTGATTCAGCAGCATGATTCAACTCCTGCAGGATGGGTTGCTGCCAGCCAGAGTATCCAGCCGAAACCAAGTCCCCCAACCCAGAGCTGCCAGCCGATTAACATTTAGAATTGGGGGCTGCATCCACTTGTGAGTTGAGTCAACTTGTTATTAACAGGACTAGTTCCCCTAGAGGTAATACAAAGGAATCTTTTCTTCTGAAGCAAAGAAGAAAAATAAAAGAGGAAATGACATTCGTTCCATCACTATGTTTTCTCTTATTTTTCTTTTAAAAAGGGAGGGGCAGTACATAATTCTTTACAGCTGGCACATCATATTAAAGGGAGAGAGAGAGAGAGAGAGAGAGAGAGAGAGAGAGAGAGAGAGAGAGAGAGAGAGAGAGAGAGAGAGAGGGGAGAGAGAGAGAGGGACAGGGAGAGAGGGAGGGAGAGGCAGAGAGGAAGGGAGGGAGGGAGGGAGGAACAGAGAGAGAGGAGGGAGAGGGAGAGAGGGAAAGGGAAAGGGAGAGGGAGACAGAAAGCTTTATCCTCCCACCCATCACCTCTGGAGTCTTCTTATAATGAGACCCAGACATCCCATCAACTTTCTGTAATCCAAATGAGGGATGGTGCCTTCTGAACTCTGAGGAAACAGAACAGACATCATCAGAGGACCAAGTGCTGTGGAAATAATTTTCCTAGAGTTATTAGACTTCTCTTGTCAGAGCCGCCTTTCTTTCTTTTTTTGCTACCTTTTTAAAAGGCAGAATCTGCTACCCCCTCCAGTTTGAGGATGGGGAAGAGCAGTGAAGGACAAATCCTAATTCTCTCCCTTGCCTCTAGACCCATATATAGCACACTGAGCCTGGATGGTTCATCCCTGCAGCCATTAACTCATGATAGACTTATAGCCCATCAAATGAAATTTTCTCCAAGTAAACATCCAGCAAAGAAAAGAGGCATAACAGAATGAAGAACAATATTCTTTGACAGCTCTTTCTCTCCCTATCTTTCTTTTGTGTGAGAGCTTAGGAGTGATTTCTCAAAACCAATTGCACAGAGAAAGTGAGGGATGTAGTACAAAAAGGGAACATCTTCCTTTCTCCTTTCCTTCAACCTCTCAACTACCTCATACCCTGTGTTGTTTGGAGGACTTTTGTCTGGCTCTGTTCTTTAGCCTAAAGTACTGTGCTTTCTGGAGTCTCATTTTGCATAATGCCCTGGAAAATACCCCAGAGAGGATGGCTTAGTCGGACAAAATCCTGGTTTTGCAAAGCAGCATTTCGATCATCTAAGACCCTCATGGGCAAATACCAGTGGCTTTAATTCAATATTTTCTCATGAAAAACTCCCATTGAAAATCTTTATCCCTGGAAAGGATTTAAACACTTGGATAATTGCCCCCAAATTCTCAAGTGTATATGTGTGCTTATTTTTAAATTGGGGCAGTCATGTCAGAAGCAATCCACAGTAGGAAAATTGACCCCATGATCTATTGGAGTATATTTTATAGAATCATAGATCCAGAGTTGCGGAGGACCTCAGAGGTCAGCTAGTCTAACCTTTTCATGGTACATGAGAGCATTGTGACTCATGAAACTTAAGGGACCATAGTAGATCACATAGGTAGTAAATTCTCAGAGATGGGATTCAAACCTAAGTCCTCTGACTCCAAAGCCAGGGCTTGTTCCATGATACCGCATCACTTCTTATATGAGACATTTTGTGATTCTTCATTGAAATGGGAAGTGTTGAAAATGTGCAAGCTATTTTGAAAATATAGTGCTAGCCCCAAGAGTTAATGGGGAGGGGGGAGTGGATAAAGGGCAAGTCTTTGCATTGAAAAGGTTTGGGTTCCAGTCCTGCCCTAGTGCCCCAGGCAATTCTCTGTAATGATAAGCTGCATATAAGTCATTTAGTTGCATCCATGACAGAAGTTCCTCCTGCCCATTGAAATCATAGGTCTGGTCCATGAAACAAAATGGCCCAAGCATGTCCTCGAATTCTGCTCATCATCTGATAGCCCCACATTATAGAGATTGATTCAGCTGTGATGATGCACCATGCTTCATCAATACCCTCACTGCCCTGTGATTGGAGGGTCGGAAGGCAGAGAAATAAACTTCCCCCCAAACTTGCCAGAATTTTCCAATCAGTTTAATTTCCATCCACTCTTCTGCTTGCCTTTTACTCCATGAATATCACACTTTTCGGCTTCCTTTTGCATATTATCTTTGCCCATTTGATTTTAAATTGGGGCCCCAAGGGCATGGACCATTTTTTGTTTCTTATTTGTATCCCCTGATGCTTAGGTTAGTATACAGTAGGTGCTAAATAAGTATTTATTGCTTATTTGGTTCATTGTTCTCATAATAAGTGTCACTAACTTTTCAGATATGATCGACTTCTAGGAGTGCAGGAAATGACTCCAGTGCCAGAAGAGTGAGCTAAAGTGTCTTGAAGTCCCCGGCTGTGGGCTGCTACTTTCAATGTCCAGCGGTGATATTGATGGCTGCAATGATTGCGAGTGGCACTCTTGCTTAAGATGCTACTTTCCAACAATTCAGGCCCACATCTTTGGAGCCTGCCAGGGTGTGGGTGGGATGGACTTTTTTCACAAGTGCTGCTCCTTTGTCTTTTGGTTTTGAAAATGTAGTCCTTGATGTTTACTCCAGTTTCAGAAACAGTTTTTTATTTTGAAACCTAACTTCAACTCTGCTATAACTGGTCCCCTCCTCCTCTGTCTGTTTCAGAGAAGTAATATAGCTTCAATCCTGAAATTAGTCCTGTTTATCAGCAGTCAATATCCAGAGGAGAGAGCACAGTGAAACCTAATAGTAATGGAATACAGCTCGCTAATTTCAGCTCTCTCATCGTCGTTACCATCATTGCATTTATTTGCAGCCTGATTCTCTATCTTTTCCGGCCTCCTGTCTCTGCAGCTGCCTCCTCTTCTCTCCTTCCTGATGGCTACAGATCTCTGCTTATCGTTCATTTCCATGCTCGGCTTTGTCTGTCTCTTTGTGTTCATCATTCTGGTGTAGGTTTCTTGGCTCTATATGGAAGCCTCTTATTTCCCAGGCATTGTCAGCGACTAGAAGGCACGAGGGGCCTGTTGGAAACATTCTAGGCGTCCTTTGTCTTGTTTCTTTTCTGATGGTCTAATTTCACACACGTTCCAAATAAGGACCCTCTTTTCAATCTAAGCAGGCAATATGGACATGCTATTGTTTGGGGAGGCAGCCAGATTATTATTATTTTTAAAATGTATTCACTGCATGAATTTCTCATGAAAAAAAAAATCCTCCTATTGAAAACTATTGCCCCCGGGAAGGTTTTAAGCATTTGGGTAATTTCCCCCAAATTCTCATGTGTATGTGTGTGTGCGTGTTTTTAAATTGGCGTCGTCATGTCAGAAGCAATCCATAAACAATATTGATTGCACAAAAACCCAGAACTGCCAATCTCCTATGTCTCAGAGGAAGCTCTTTCGTTATCCCCTGCTGCTGCTCCATAATCTCTGAGAAGATAGACTTCAAACCACTCTGGCTGCCTCCCCCTTCCATGGGGTCCTGAAGTAGCATGTCACTTTGCACTCACATTTAACAGGTTTCAAGCTTCACTGGGACTCTAGCTACATTTTTCTCAGTGATAGCCCTTTGACAGCTTTAAAAAATGGACCAAAAAAAGGGGAAATTGTCTCACACATGGATCCAACCAGCTCCTTTTTGTAACTCAAGCAACAAAGACAAGTGTGAATGAAATAATACACTTATTCTAATCCAGGCACAGAACACGAAATGCATTGGCTTCACCTATTCCACTTGATGTGATCAAGTATGATTTAGGTCTCTAATAAATTAAATTGTTTGGAAACTTGGTTCATTGCTCACTTCCCCCCCTGCTCCCCCACCCCGAAAAAAAAAATCTATGCAAGCCTGAATTGCTTAACGATAGCATTCCTTCTAGTCCCTGTTTTGTCTTTTGGCTGACTTTACTTGATGAACCCTATGATCTTGGAAGTTAATTTAGAATCAGAGAAATATCACACTTCTTGTTGGAGTATCCATATTTGTATGCCTTTCACTGAGTTCTGCAGTCCTACCTCATTTTCCTTCTTTCCTTTGGTGCTATCAAGTAGGGTTCATTGTATTCCTGGAAACCTGCTGCACACAGGAACATTTCACATCTCAGAAATATCTCAAGCACAGGAGGGCTAAGGTTAGCTTTTGATCTGAAGTTTCTTTTAGGGAGCTATTTGTCCTGTAACCCTTTGGAAATCTCTGTCTCAAGAACCATCAACCTGTGTGTTTTCCTTGTCACCAACACACATAGAGACATATACAGAGACATGCACACTCTATCAGGCATTTCTTAGGGCTGATGGAAATTCAATCCGAAGTTGAAAAAATGGGAAGTTAATGTATTGATGAGCAGACACTCCATAACTCCATCCTAAAGCCGACTGAATCCTAGTGATGATGTTTTAATGACGGGCGGGCTGCCTTTAGGACAGCTGCTGCAACGTTCTGCTAGGCTGGAAGCTGAATCTTGGATGAAAAGAAACTTTGGAATGACTCACACATTTTACTAATTTATAAGTGCAGTCTTCCTTGAAACCCCTATGTATATACCAGAATCCTGATCTATGAAAGTGAATAGAACCTTGAAGTCAATGAAAACAAGAGTTTTGTTCCCTGAATATAAAATCCCTAGCTTATCTCTTTTTTATTTTATTTTATTTTTTTTTACCCTTCCCACATCTTCCAGGTTTTTATTTTCTTTCAATTTCACATGAGGGACTATAGGAAAGCCCAAAGCAAAAATCTGACTTCTGGAGGTTTGTATAGCAACAAGCAAACAAACAAACCCTTATCTGGACAGCTTGCAGAAAAGGCTGAATGCTGAAATCTGTTTCAAAACAGTGTCGGTCTACCTGAGTGCGCATTTGGGATTTTACCCAATGGCTTGCTGAGGGAGAATGGACGAGCAATAGGAAGAGAGGAATTCTCTCTCTTTTTTATTTATCTATAAGCTGAGGGGCTTGTATTAGATGAATCAATTCTAGCTCCAGATCTATGATGGTATGATAGGATTCTTCTACTTTAGCAGTCTAAGGCCTTTAGCTTTCCTCTTTATCCTTTCTTGTATCTCTTTATAGTTGTTGGGTCATTTCAGTCATGCTGAACTAAAACTCCATTTGGTTATGGTTAAGAAGACCCCATTTGGGGTCCTCTTGGCGAATACACCGGAGTGGTTTGCCATTTCCTTTTATAGCTCATATTGCAGATGAAGAAACTGAGGCAAACAGGATTGAGTGATTTCCCAGGGTCACACAACTGCTAAGTGTCTGAGGCCAGATTTGAACTCTTGAAGATGAATCTTCCTGATTTCAAGCCCAGTGCTCTATCTACTGTACCACCTAACTGCTCTGTATCTTGAAGGACCCATATATACACTACCAAGGATTGTCATTGCAGATGATCCAAGAATCCACCACTCATTCTTCCTTAACACCACTCCTTTTTCTCTAATTCAATGCTCTGCTATTTTAAAAATATTGATTTCAATTCTCCTACACTTCGGCATATCAAAATCAGGTTTAAGAACAGACTTACTAAATGCTTGTTTTTATGGGAGCACCCTCTGATCTTTTGCCATGTCTAATGTTCTTATCATAACATCTTTGACAGAAAAAAGCGTAACTCTAGTGAGGCTAGCAAGCTAACATTTTCAGTTAGTGAGAGTGGGAAGGTAGGTTCCACTTACCAAAGAGAAAGTTATATTTGGTTTAAAATGCAGCAATTGCAGTGGAGTGGGCTGGGTGTCTTCACTGAATTTTTCTTGTGAAATTCAACAAAATCTATCTTTCACTGAGTCAGCAAGTCACAATAAAGGGGGTATTTTTGACAAACTTATTAGAGTAAGATGGTTATCTTAGATGTTCACTTATTCATTCAACAAGCTATTATATAATACCTACTACGTGCCAGGCACTTATCCCAGTGTCATAGGATATAGAAAGCATGTGTAGATTGTGGGAATATTGCATATATTGTTAGACACAGCTGATGTGTTGGTTGTTTTTGCTAAGTTATTTTTTTCCCTTTCTTTTTTCTTCTTTTATTTATAAGGAATGATTCCCTGGGCAGGGGAAGGGAATAAGATATTAAGAAAGGAATGTGATATAAAAATAAAAGATATCAGTACTTTTTAATAAAAGGAAAGCATACTTAGACCAAGGTTAATAAAGACAGATGGGCACCCATGCAATGGTGTTTTGGCGTCTCTTGCTGAGACTAAAAGGAGTTTTGCAGAATAATTAGATGAGTCAGTTAATGCTAGCAACAATAGGCCCTTAAAAATTGTTTTTTAGGCCACAAGAAACAGCATTCAGTAGCAAACAGAGACCTGGTCTTAGACTAAGGAAGACCTGGGTTCAAGTTTCCCTTCTGACACAAAATAGTTGTGTGACCATGGGCAAGTCATTTAACTTTTCAGGGTCTCAGACAAATAACTAAGATTCTAAGATAACTAAATTATAGAATAGTTATAGATCTGCATTTGTAGAGGGAGTTCCCTCACTGGGAGTTTCCTATACCATAAAAATCAGAGGTCCAGATTTTTTTTTTTTAAAGAAGGAAATATCAGGTAGCTAAATTAATGCCAGGGCAATTAAATGGTGTAGTGGATAGAATTCTGGCTTTGGAGTTAGGAGGATCTGAGTTCAGATGTGACCACAGACATTTAATAGTTGTGTGACCCTGGGCAAATCAGTTAACCTTGTTTGCTCAGTTTCCTCAAATGTAAAATGAACTGGAGAAGGAAATGGCAAAGCACTCCAATGTCTTTGCCAAGAAAACCCTAAATGGGTCACAGAGAGTCAGACACAACTGAAACACTCAACAACAAACTGATGCCACACTCGGGGAGCATTAGAGGTGAATCAGGGGCTAAAAAGGAAAGATGAGACAGTATGATATAGTGGATAGGATGCTGGATTTGGAGTCAAGATAGAAATCGTGCTGCAGACACATTACTAGTTGTATGATCCTGTCAAGTCATTTAATTTCTCTCAAATTCATTTTTCTCATTTGTGAAAAGAGAGGTTCAGTCAGACTCTGTGGCTTATAAGATCCCTGCCCTTTCCAGCCTTAAATCTATTGTAGTAGAGAAGCATCAATTTCCCAAATTGGGTCTGGGATAGACACCCCCAGTGGCAGATGGGGAAGGGCATGAAAGGGATACAGCTAGAGATGTTACTGAGGAACCTTGGGAGTGACAGTACATAATGGTTTTATAAGAGACTGTTTCTGGGACTTGATACATGTTTACACCAAGCTCTTACTGAGATTTCTGGGTCTTTTTTCATTCCATGCATTAAGACAGCTCAGGTATTTTACAGGGAGTTTTTTTTTAAACTAAAAAGATTTATTAGAAGATATTCTGTGTGAGGTTTGAAACACAGCAACTATGGGAGAAGATATGATAACTTTAAATTAATTGTTTCACACAAAACTGATAATATAACTAACTGCTCATAACTTGGAACACAGGCATTAAGTCCAGAGGTTTCTCTACTCCAGAAATAGCCTTCCTTACATCTTGATGTTTTAGCAGGTCAGGGTACATTTTTGGTATCTTTCCATTTCAACTCAAAGGGTCAACATGCCACCATCATTTTACTTACCCTTATCCTGTTGATCAGCTAGAATTTGGGCTGAAGACGTGGCATCATAGAAGAGTTTATTAATTTCATCAACATATTCCTTCTTGATACTCTCTTTCCCATTGATCTTTTCCAGCAGGTTGGCTGGGGTCAAGAGGTGCATTGAGTATCCTAATGTTGCCCTGGTACTATTTTTTTCCAGGTGGTTCAACGTTTCCTCACTGATATTAATCCCTTTTGTCTGGGCTTTGATTTTTATTCATCTGTTTCATTTCTTGTGGGGTGTACACATGGTGCGGGTGTTCATCATTCAGTCCAGAAGGTCAAGGGAAATTCCAAGAGGAGAGATCACATCCTCAGTACCATTGATGACATAGATGCTCTGGTTGGAAGAAAAATGATAATGGTGGTGATGGAGGATTCCAAGGCGTAGTGTAGATAGGTGAAGCATTCAATGTCCAGCATGTGCACCTTGTTGACAAATAGCACACCAACTCAGCTATGCCTAGGTCAGTGAATTTGTTGACCACCTTGTTAATCTTCCCTTCCATCTTGTCTTTGATTTCCATCTTTGATTTTGTTAAATATGGCCCATTGTGGAAAAGATGCCTTGCCCATCCTGGAGACTATCATTGGCAACATCCAAGTCATGGAGGGTCACAACCTGAATCATTTAATTTCATTTTTCTTTCTTTCTTTCTTTCCCTTCCTTCCTTCCTTCCTTCCTTCCTTCCTTCCTTCCTTCCTTCCTTCCTTCCTTCCTGCCTGCCTGCCTGCCTTCCTTCATCACCTTTTGTCAAGGGAATCCATTCTTCTGCTTTGGGGTCAAATTTGGTAGCATAGATATCACACCTGCCTTGACTCTTCTCTGTACCATTGTTTGCTTCTATGTATATCACATCTCCAGGTTCCACTTGCTCTTCCTGCAAACTTTCAAGATGCTGGCATCCAGTTTGATTCTTTTTGCTGTTTTCAGTCTCATAATTACATGGCTGATGGCTTTGCCATGTCCACCCATAGGGTTTTCAGGCACCGATGGAGTTATCTCTGTGACTTTATCTTCATAAACTTCCTTGGTTTGTTTTATCCTCAGACCAATTGCCATTTTGAAATTTTTCCATTGGAACTTCTGTCTTCTTAATTTCTGCAGAGAAGACTTTACCTTCATGGAACATACCTTCCTACCCAACTCTTGGCTAGGGCTATCTTGCCAGTTCCAAGAGATCCTGCCGACAAAACAGGTGGATCTGATTGGTTTTCCACCCCAGAGGTTATAGGCAGGGAGGTCAGTCAGCTAGGAAGTTGAAAATTTCTAGCTTGGAGGGTCCAGATACAGGACTATCTCCAAAGGGGACAGTTAAGGCAGGAGGGAGAAAGTACTGGGCACATAAAAAGTGTTGACTAAGGCATAGAAAGCTTATTGGACAGAAAAATTATAGACTGGAAAAATCAGGTTCCCCCCCACCCCCAGACTTCAAAGGGGTAATTAATCTAGTATCTGAATGAAATTGAAAACAATAATGAATTTGAGGAACCAAATGGCATCCATTCCAGAACAAACAGATTAAGTCTTTTAGATGATTAGGGAGCAATGTACATAAAAAATCTAAATCCGATTATGTCATTATTAAAAAAAAAAACATGGAGTGGTAGTCCATGCTTGTAACCACTGCTATTGGGGAGACTGAGGCTTTTGTATTGCATGAGCTTGGGAGTCCCAAGTTTAGTAGGGTTGTTACTAACTGGGTATCCTCACTAAATCTGGCACCAATACAGTCACCTCCTGAGAGCAAGGGGTGACCAGGCTGCCTAAGGAAGGATGAACTGGTCAGGTTAGAAACAAAAGAGGTCAAAGTTTCTTTGTAGATCAGCAATGGGGAAGAGCTCATGAATGGCTGCTGAACTTCCTTCTAGGAAGGAAGGAAGGAAGAAAGGAAGGAAGGAAGGAAGGAAAGAAGGAAGGAAGGAAAAAAGGAAGGAAGTACATCTAGCCAGTAAACCCCAAAGGAATGGAAGGGGGAGACAGAAGGGAGAATATGATCTGGGTTACCCAGCTAGATGGGTTCCCACTCAGGCAGTTCCTTCTACTCACAGGTTGTGTTCATCCTTCATTTTCGAAGAGGACCATGACATCAGAGAAATGATGACATGACTTGCACTTGACTTTGTTTTGAGTGAGAGAGGACTATGCAAGGTTACCAACCTTACTTTCTCCTCCTTAGCCATCTGCAAGAAGGAGTAGGGACTCTGAGGAGCAGGCTAGTTTTCAATCACAAGGGACCAGGGACCTTTTTGGCCATTCCTGGGAGTAGTCTGAGCCCTAGATGAGAGAATAGCCAGGTATTTTGATCTACTCAGATATAGCTCTGATGTAATCACCCTGGTCTAGGATTACTTCACCAGTAGACAGAGTGATTCAAGTCTCTCCAAACCAACCTGATTATCTAAGAGTCATCTAAACAGAAGAATTATCTTGATATAAGGTGCTTTCAGCCAGTAACGTATTTCCTGGGTCTGCCATGGATAGATTTGTTCTGCTGGTTCAATACCATATGCCTGGACATCTCTGCCTTCTTCCTTTCCCTCTATTTGCACCCCTTTCCCTATTCTCCCATAGATCTACTTTATCACTTCCATAATGCTAAGAATCAGCAATGGAAGAAACAAATCTTTTCCTTCATTTCTCACTGTTTCCAAGACCCATCTATATACAGGATATATATAATAGGTCGGTAGCCATGGAAGGTCCATAGATGTGGAGGAAGCAAGACCTTTTCAGTAGGCACTTTGTATCCTGATGGAGGAAAGGGCTACAGGAGCAAATCAATAATTTTAAAAAATTTGTTTGTAAATCAATAGCTTTGCTGAAAAAAAAAAAGCAACCCAATATGTTGAACAGGTAGAAGGTAGAGGAGAATGAGGACTGATTAAGAACTGCCTCAGGTTGTGGGAACATCTCATCACCTTCCCCCATTCGATTTCGCCTTCCCAACTGTCCAAGCCTCATTGGCCCTTAAAACATTTTATATATTCTGAAGGGCCACAGACCATTCTTGCCTCTCCACTCACCAAATGAGAGAATTGTTGACTGACATGCATAGAGCCTCCAGAAGCAGGATGACAATTGGTCAGTAATGGTATATGGAAGGTAACCAGTTCCTCGGTGAACCCGCTGGGTTGTGCTTAACCCTTTTTTGCACCATGGTCCTCTTTGGCAGTCTGGGGAAGTTAGTGGATCTGTTCTCAAAATAACATTTTTAAATGCACACAACACATAGAATTATAAAGGAAACAACTATATTGAAATATAATTGTCAAAATACATATTTTCAAAAATAAATCCTGATCCCCAGATTGAGAATTCCTAAGTTATCTTCTTACTCTGTATCTATTAATTTACAGAAGGTCATTTAAAGTACTTGAGAGTTGATGTGGTACAGTGGAAAAACTGTTGTTTGGAGTTGGAATTCCAGGATTGAAACTTGGTTTTTCTTCTTATTGCTTGTGTGACCTTGGACAAGTCCCTCAACCTCAGTCCTTGGTTTGCTCTTCTGTAAGACAGGGATGGGGGCATTGAATAATGTGGTCTCTGGGGTCCCTTTCACTGCTAAATGAGGAAATCAGCACAACCATGGATTCCTAAAACATGGCCATTTTTTAATGATTGAATCAGTACCATTTGGAAACCAAAACACTACTTTATATGTAATAAATGTTAATTTAATAGCAATATACCACAATTGCTTTTTCTGCTTTTAAATTGAGTTAAAATTGATAATGTGTTTTTCTTGATTTTCAAATTATAGCACTGAATGTGGAGTCAAAGAACCAAGGTTTGAGTCATGTCCCTGGACCTGAGTGACCTTGAGCAAATCTCTCTGAGATTTAGCATCATCTTCTATAAAATGAAATTGTTGGACTAGATTACCTCAGAGTTTTCTTCTAACTCTAGAACCATGATCTTGTGTTTCTTTTAAAAAGATTTGATCATAGCCATGCATTGTGGCAAAATCTTTTGATTAATTTGTCCTAGGGATGCCATGTTAGACACCAGAGAGAATTCCACTATATCATATGATTTTAGAGTTGGAAAGGACCTTAGATATTATTATATGGGAATTTGGGATTTCCTTTTATTATTCATGCCATTGCTCCTGCAAATTTTGGTTTAACTAAAAGTCTGTCTTAATATTACTTTCACTTGATCAAGACCTATACTGTGGGATATAAAAAAATGTACCTAGAGCTTTAAACATTCCTCAAATAAGAAACCAGAGAAAGAATTTCAACTGTTCCTAACTTCTTGGCAACATGTAAATCCTCCTCCTCAATCACCCCATTTGTGAATTCTCTAAATGCAGTTAAATTTGTAACTTGATTAACCTAGAGGTTGTTTGGCAAGGTTTGTTGCCTTGGGGCATGTAAGAGATTATTTGGATGTTTCAGTCATCTCTGACTCTGTCATCCCATTTGGGATTTTCTTGGCAAAGATTACTGTAATGGTTTGCCATTTCCTTCTCCAGCTCATTTTACAGAAGAAGAACTGAGGTAAACAGGGTTAAGTTGCCCAGGTTCACACAGCTACTAAGTGTCTAAGACCAGATTTGGACTCATGAGGATGACTCTTCCTGATTCCACACCAGTATTCTATCTACTTCACCTCCTAGCTTATGACTCTGTTTAAGTTTGTTCAGCTTTCATGACATTGAAGGAAGTATGGAATTATGGATCTGTCTTCTCTTTAACTTTTTTGTCCTAAGAAGAATGTTTGAGTAAGGTTGCAGTTTATAAAAGAATGATTTCCCTCTAATTCTGTCATAATTTTGCGTATAAGGAGCCTGGTTAAAATCCTAATCAGGTTTTCTCTGGGACCTGAACGTAAGCTTGACCATAATCAGAAAGCCTAGGCTTTTACCTCTATAATTTCTGCATTGTGGTAAATATATATTTGACAGCAGTTACCCACTTTATGAACTCAGAGAGGAGATATTTCTCCCATAAAATATCAACTATGGAGCAGCATTTTACAGGCTAAAAAATAAGACTCGAGAAAGGATGTGAGATGTCTTAGGTTGCACAGATAGTAAGTGACAGTTAGGATTTGAGCCTAGGCAATGTGACCAAAAATTCAGAGTTATTTACCTTGAATCATACTTTCTCTTAGGAGATGGAAAAAACAAGGGAAGGTAGGGTTTTGGGGTAGGATACATCAGAATCATGAATCACTGGTACATTGGAAGCAGCCTTAGAAAACATCTACCCATTTCCTTCACTTCATAGATAAGACTAATGAGACCTCATGAAGGTTAAGTGACTAGTCCAAGGTCACAAGGATAGGTACTATAAAAGATACAACAGAATACTGGTCTGTTGCTTGCCAGCCCAATATTTTCTTTACTATAACATAAAGCTCTTTTGTTTTGTTTCGTTTTTGTATTCATCCTTAAAAAATTTCATTGTATTTTCTCCTTGTGACACCACTTGTATTCATATTGTTTATTACTCTGCACAAATCAAGAGAATTTAGGAAAAGGTAGTGAGAGCAGGGGTCAATGGTCCAAGCCAGATACAGTTGTGAGAAATGTTTCTAGCAGGCAGTTAGGCTGAAAGCCCTTTCTCTGTCTTGTTTGGTTTACATTGGAAACGTCTGGGCAATTCTACCTTTAAAAAAAATTAAATCACCCCTTTTCCCTCAAAGCCATTTCTGTCTTGTTTTCTTTTCCTTTAAAAAAAAAATCCAATCCAACTGCCAGTAATAATAATAGGGTTCTTTTTTATTTCAAATTGTCAAAACTCAATGCTATTTCAGTAATATTATTCTCAGAAAGTTCTCACTACTCCAGATTGACAATTTTTTGCTCCCCCCCTACTAAATGGCAAGGACTAAAAATGGATTAAAACCTCATAAATTCAGGCTCCATTTATTTGGAACTTGGACAGTGGCCTGGACAAAGTTCATCTTTGAATCACCTAAGAAGAAAGGTTTTCTGAGTAAATTAAAGGTTTAACCTTATGGGAGAGATTGTTTAAATTCCTTGAAAGAACAATTCTAAGCCTATTAAAAGCATAATTTACATACAATTGATATGCTAATTACACAGTCTTATCTATTCATTAAAGCAGTTCCTCTAAGGAAATCTACTAGGCACCATTATTAGCCAAGTTGGACTGATAGTATGTACTTGAAAGTAATAAAACTGGACTTCTTTTAAAAAATTCTCTGATTCAGGATTTCTATTAAGTCAGACAGGGTCTCCCTCTGACTTGTCCAAATTTGTTGTATGTGTATCTGATAGACAGGAACTTTTGAAAAAGTATTTTGAAAAAAATGATCCCTCAAAAATGAGTATGAGGTCGTGTCTCAAATATGGAAAGGGACAAATTAGAAAAGCAAATTGCTTTCTAATGGCTTCTTTCTTTTTAGATTCCATCAGTCACACTGGAATCCTATAAGAGAATTCACAGTGACAGAAGGGACTCCAAGTCATGGAATCCAGTTCCCTGTTTTCAAGGAGGTTAGTTAGCATTTGTGACGTTTAAAAAGTTCAAGAGACATAGTTTCTGGTAATTTAATCATTTTATTAATAAGATTAACATGTTTATTAATAAAAAGAGGTCAGTGGAACTCTTGAATTCCAAAGAACCCTCATGGTGGTGGGCCCACAGTTATGTGCTCTTAGAAGAATGGGTGTTCTAAAGGGTGGCAATCAACTCTGATTGGTTAACAATTTATGGAAGAATAAACATTACAATGAGAGGGGGGTTATATTACACTGAGGGTCTTGAGATCTGTCACTTCAATTACCCAAGTGTGTAAAAGAGACTTTTTAATTTCCATATTGCCTATCTGACAAAAGTGATAATCCACATTTTCCCAGATGTGTCTGAGTAAACGCAATGAGCAGGAATCCACAAGTCTTTGCCCAAGATTTCTCACACTGCTTGATTTCTAGATAAGGAAGTAGGAAAGGGGAAAACCTTTGGTCTTGATTCAATAAATAATTAGTTATTAAAGTAAGAGAGAAATAATCATTTCTCTCACACTGAAACCAGAGTCAAGATAATGGGAGACACCCTGTTTTCCAGAGTTAAGGCCCAACAGGCAAGCTGTGCCCTGAACTTGGCATGACAACAATCCTTTGTTCTTACCCTCTGGATGATCTCACCCTCTGGCAAAACCATATAATTACTGTATAGCTTTGACCTGCACCAGGTGTTCTCCGAGTTTGGACAAGCACCTGCTGTAGCCATGTTCTCATCATGAAGTTCTGCTATGACTCAAACTTGTCACATTATTGCTGTAATCCCTTATTGTCAGGACTACAGTTCACTGTGCAGCCATTGGTATAAGTGGTGTATTGAGATGTCCCCACACTGCCTTGGGTCCCTCCACTTGGGGCAGGGCCTCGGCACTTGTGTTTAATCTGTCTCCTTGCTTGCAAGTAGTTTCCCTCACTTTGAAATTAAACTTCTGTTCGATTCCTGATTCTAGCCTGCTCTATTTGACCCTGGCCATCCACAGGCTGGTTTGGTTCAGTGGACACCAGGCTTCTTAACTTTTTTGGTGTCCTGTACCCCTTTGAGAGTCTGGTGAAGCCTATTGGCCCCTTCTCAGAATAATGCTTTTAACCAATTTTGGGAAATGCTAAATTTCAGTGAGAGGTTGGTAAAGATGTAATTTTTTTTTCTTATCTAAGTTCACAGCCCTCTTTCCACTAAAATCTATCCATGAACCACTTGGGAATCCTTGGACTTCAGTTTAAGAACTCCTGATCTAAGACATCCATAACTACTGTTTCTTTTTTTTTATCAGTGATTGTCAAGGAAGAAGATTCTACAACAGGGGTTCTTAACTTTTTTGTATGTGTGTCATGGCCTCTTTTGCATAAGATAAACTGGTAGTATCTCCTAGGTTCCTAGAGTAGAGTTGAGAATTTGATTTAAAGGAAAATGTCTTTAAAAGTTATTTTAAAATCATAGCATCTCAGAGAGAGAGAGATCTTTGTGGTCATGTAGTGCAACTCACAAATGAAAAGGAAAATTTTGCTACAATCTCTCTCATAAGTGATTATCTAGACAAGGTTCAACAAATGCTTATTGAGTCCCTGTTGAAGTCCTTGCACCATCTTGGGCACTGTAGGGGTGTCGTATGATCATAGATTTAGAGCTAGAAGAGAACTAGAATGATCAGGTCTGATTTCTTCATTTTACAGGTTAAGATTTGAACTCGGGTCTTCTTGTTTTCAAGTCTGGGGTTCTGTCTACTGTGCAAAGAAGTATAAGATATGGAGCCTGTCCTAAAATAGTGCATGTATATATGTGTATGTTTATAAATGAATATACACATATGTATATGCATGTATATATATACATATATGTGTATGTGTGTGTGAGGGTATGTACAGTCACATATTTAGCAGGCAACAGAGTACCAGGGGTGGGGAACCTGTGACCTCAAGGCCAACGTGGCCCTCTAGGTCCTCAAGTGCCACCCTTTTACTGAATCCAAAGTTCATCAAACAAATGCACTTAATAAAAGGATTTGTTCTGTAAGACGTGGACTCCGTCAAAAGGCTGCACCCAAGGACTTAGAGGGTCACATATGACCTGGAGATTGTAGGTTCCTCACCTTTGCCCCAAACTATGTTCCTCATCCCATCTAGCTTTCCACCTTGGCCATCATCTTGCCCTACTTTTGAGTTTGTACTATTTCTCAATCTCTAACTGGCACCTCACCTCACTTTCTACCTTTTTGCTTAGGGAATTGTAATAATGTCAATACAACTATTGTTTTTGGGAAGACATGTCAATGCACTTCCTTAGTGCTCCAGACAGCATCCTTCTGACTTGCTAGGTCAAAATACTTTTCTCTGGTCCCCATTCCCCTAGATCCATTGTCTCCTCCTATGAAACTGTAAATTCTTTGAAGGCAGGGGCTGTACTGATTTTGTATTTGTATCTTCTAAACTTGGCGAACAGTAATCACTTAATAAATGCCTTCCTTCCTTCCTTCCTTCCTTCCTTCCTTCCTTCCTTCCTTCCTTCCTTCCTTCCTTCCTTCCTTCCTTCCTTCCTTCCTTCCTTCCTTCCTTCCTTCCTTCCTTCCTTCCTTCCTTCCTTCCTATCTAATTGAGGAAATAAGATAGAATGGACAGTCTAGTGATAGTGAATTTACTGGGGGCATTCAGTGTCATGTAATGTGGGTTTTTTAAATGAGGAGATTTACATTGCTGGGAATTACAGATTGTTACTTTGGAGCTTGTAGTAGTTTTAAAAAGTCTTTTATTTTATTTTTACAAAGGGCTATTTACTGAAAAGATACAACAAGAATCAAAGCATAAACACATTCCTTTGAAACAGTGACATTTTTTCACCTTTACTACCTCAGTTCCTGGGGACAGTGGGCTCAAACTTGAAAAATTTGCTACCCAGCATTCACCCCACTAAATTCTCTTTTGATTATGACATAGTCACTGGTGAAAACAAATCACCCACCTTGTTATCAAGATATGAATTTGACTACTGGATCAACTCACAGGTTTCTCTTCTGGGAGGCTCTGATACATCTCTTGGAGCAGCCTTTGGTATGGATGCCATTTCCTGGACCACTGGCACTTCTCTAGCCTTTTGAAGCTAACATAGCCACAGATTAATTCTTTTACCTAAGTGTAGGAAAGAAGGGTTTCTCTCCCTCCCTCCCTCCCTCCCTCCCTCCCTCTCCCTCTCTTTACTCTTTAGAACATTATTCCAACTCTGGGGGGACTTTGGGGTTTGGGAAGGATTGTAGATCTAGAGTTCTGAGGGATCTGAAAATCTATCTAGTCCAATCCTCCATTTTGTTCATGAAGAAACTGAGACCTGGGGAGGATAAGTAGCTTGCCCAGTGACACACAAATAGTAAACATTACAATTGAGATTTGGATCCATGTTCTCTGCTGACACAGCTGATTCACTTTCCCCATTCCACTATGTCTCCTAAGTCTAGAGCATGATGGTATTTTTAGGATCCCCAGTAGATCTCCTTTGCATAGCATTTGTATTTAGTCCTTTGGTATTTGATGTATGATGGTGGCTTCTGTGGCACCTCCTCAATGGGTAGGGTAGAGGTATCAGCAATATTCTAATGTTGAATGAATTTTTATGATAAAACTTGTTTGAGAAAGCCAGGATTACATCGTTAATATAACAAGCATCTGAACAACCATCTTTCCCATTAAACCCAGGGGTGGTTGGAGAGTCACAGATGTATTTATGTGCATAAATAAAGGCACAGAAGTGGAAAAGAATAGAACATGCTTGGAATAGGGGTGGGGAAAACAATTGTCAAGTTTGCCTGAAACTAGAGTGAATGGAGGGGAATGATGTATGGAAAGTTTGAAAAGGTAGTGTGCCTCTAGGCTATGTGGGGACCTTAAATATCAATTAGAATAATATGAACTTTATTCAGTAGATAGTAGGGAGCTGTTGAGGATTTTCATTGGAAAAGTGATAAGCCCACACATATACATAAAAACATTATTTTAACTATAGCATAAAGGATTTGTTGAGCGTTGGGAGAGTTCAGGAAAGAAAATCTATTAGTAAGCTATTATAATAGTCCAGGTAGATGGTAATGGATCATCCTATATCCAAGTGGTTCATATCAAGAAGAGAGGCAGATGGGTAAGATGTTTCAGAAGTACAGGAAGACTTGGTAAACGATAAGATATGTGAGATGAAGGTGATGGAAGAGTCTAAGATAGCACAAATGTTTTGCACACAGGAGGCAGTGAATGGTGGTACCACAGATTAAAATAGCGAAGCCAGAAGGAGGAGCAGGTTTGATCCTGATTCTGCCTTCTGGGGCCAAGCTGAACAAGTCTTATCTCTTTTCCACAAGACAGTCTTTCAAATACTTGAAGACTGTTATCATGGCCCTCCTACACCTTCTCTTTTTCAGGCAAAATTTCATCAGCTTCCAATATCACCAACCTGGTCATTGTCCAGTGGATACACTCCAATTTGTCAATATCCATCCAAAAACAGGACACAGCCAAAGTAACGACAATGATCTAGACAATAATCAGAAAAGTGGAAGAACCAATATGATAAAACTTTATCAAACATATTATGAGTGGGGTACCAGATATGTGTGATATAATGAAATTTTGAGCATGGTTCCTGTTCTCATAGTCTAGTTAAAGAGACAAGAAACAACCTAGTTATAGTGCAAAGAATATTGAATTCGGAATTAGATCAGTTAAGTTTAAATCCTGATTTTGTCACTTAAAACCTAGGTAACTTTATGAAAGTCACTAGTCCTTCAAGTTTTTTCATCTATAAAATGAGAGAGTTGAGCCCATCTAGTTCTATGTCATGCTAGTCTATTCAGTGATTTGCTGTGTCATATGCACTTACACACATACACATATACATGCCTGTATATGTGTACATATGTATGTATGTATGAATGACAAGTCATTTGATAGTGCAAATCTATCACAGGCTTGGATAGGCTTTTGTGGACTATGCCTAAGTCACACAATTCTATATGATCCCAGAAATCAGTGCAATGGAAGAAACTCAGTATTCTGCAGGAGGCATGTATTAGCTTGTGGCAGGAGTATTTAGCAGATATTCACCAAACTTGGAATCAGGAAAGTGTGAGTTCAAAGCCCATTTCAGATGCTAACTATATATCCTTAATCATTCTTAAATGGTTTCCTCATTAATAAAATGAAGGAGTTGATGACCTCTAAGATTACTTCCAACCCTCCATCATGATCCTATGAGGTTTTAAAGGAATATATTCTACTCCCCTATCCCCTACATTTGTTTTCTTAAAAAGTTTTGAGTTGCAGTTTTTTTAAAATTTTTAGTTTTCAACATTCATTGCCACAAGACTTTGAGTTCCACATTTTCTCTCCATCTCTCCCCTCCCCCACCCCAAAACACTATGCATTCTGACTACCTCCTTCCCCCAATCTGCCCTCCCTTCTATCACACCCCTCCCTTCCCTTATCACCATCTTCTCTCTTCTCTTATAGGGTAAGATAGATTTCTATACTTCATTACCGTATTTCTTATTTCCCAGTTGCATGCGAAAACAATTCTCAACATTCATTCCTAAAACTTTGAGTTCCAGCTTCTCTCCCTTCTTCCCTCCCCATCCATCCCCACTGAGAAGGCAAGCAATTCAATGTAGGCTATATATGTGCAATTTTGCAAAAGACTCCCATAATAGTCATGTTGTGAAAGATTAACTATATTTCTCTCCATCTTCTCCTGCCTCCCATTTATTCTATTCTCTCTTTTGACTTTGCCCCTCCCCTAAAGTGTTTACTTTTAATTATTCCCTCCTCCCATTTGCCCTCTCTTCTATCATACTCCCCATATCCTGCTTATCCCTTTCTCCCCTACTTTCCTGTAGTGTAAGATATATTTTCATACCAAATTGAGTGTGCATGTTATTCCCTCTTTAAGCCAAATGTGATGAGAGTCAGCTTCACTTTTTCCCTTTCGTGTCCTCATTTTTCCCCTCCATTGAAAAAACTTTATCTTGCTTCTTTTATGAGAGATAATTTCCCCATTCCATGTCTCCCCTTCTCCACCCAATATATTTCTCTCTCATTCCTTAATTTTATTTTTTTTAGATATCATCCCTTCCTATTCAACTTACCCTGTGCCCTCTGTCTATATATATATATATATATATAATCCCTCTAACTACCTAAATACTGAGAAAAGTTTCAAGAGTAACAAATATTATCTTTTTATGTAGGAATGTAAGCAGTCCAACTTTAGTAAGTCCCTTATGATTTCTCTTTCTTGTTTACCTTTTCATGCTTCTTTTGATTCTTGTATTTGAAAGTTAAATTTTCTATTCAGCTCTGGTCTTTTCATCAACAATGCTTGAAAGTCCTCTATTTCATTGAATGACCATTTTTTCCCCTGAAGTACTATACTCAGTTTTACTGTGTAAGTGATTCTTGGTTTCAATCCTAGCTCCTTTGACTTCTGGAATATCGTATTCCAAGTCCTTTGATCCTTTAATGTAAAAGCTGCTAGATCTTGTGTTATCCTGATTGTATTTCCACAATACTGGAATTGTTTCTTTCTAGCTGCTTGCAATATTTTCTCCTTGACCTGAGAATTCTGGAATTTAGCTGTAATATTCCTAGGGGTTTTTATTTTTGGATCTCTTTCAGGAGGTAATCAGTGGATTCTTTCAATATTTATTTTACCCTCTGATTCTAGAATATCAGGGCAGGTTTCCTTGATGATTTCTAGGCTCTTTTTCTGATCATGGCTTTCAGGTAGTTCCATAGTTTTAGAATTGTCTCACCTGGATCTATTTTTCAGGTCAGTTGTTTTTCCAGTGAGACATTTTGCATTATCTTCTAGTTTTTCATCCTTTTGGTTTTGTTTTGTAATTTCTTGATTTCTCACAAAATCATTAGCTTCCATCTGCTCCATTTTAATTTTTAAAGAACTATTTTATTCAGTGAGTTTTTGAACCTCTTTTTCCATTTGGCTAATTCTGCCTTTTTAATCATTCTTCTCCTCTTTGGCTTTTTGGATCTCTTTTGCCATTTGAGTTAGTCTATTTTTAAAGGTATTTTCTTCAGCATTTTTTGGGTCTCCTTTAGCAAGCAGTTGACTTGTTTTTCATAATTTTCTTGCATTGCTCTCACTTCTCTTCTCAATTTTTCCTCCACCTCTCTTACTTCATTTTCAAAATCCTTTCTGAGCTCTTCCATGACCTGAGAACACTGTATAGTTATTTTTGAGGTTTTGGATGCAGAAGCCTTGACTTTTATGTCTTCCTCTGATGGTATGCATTGTTCTTCCTCATCCTAAAGGATGGAAGAAAATAGCTGTTCAGCAAGAAAGTAACCTTCTATAGTCTTATTTTTTCCCCCTTTTTTGAGCATTTTCCCAGTCAGTTACTTGACTTTTGAGTCCTTTGTCAAGAGGGGGGTATACTCTAGGGACCTGTAAGTTCTCAGTTCCCCCAAGGTGGTCCAATCAAGGGATTGAAGTTACTCTTCTCCTGACCTGTGCTCTGGTCTGGGAGCAACCATGAGCATTCTTCTGCCCAGGGTCTGTGAGCAGGGTTCCCTCTCCACAGCCACAACTACCTCCACTGGCCAGTGCTCCTCCTCACCCCAGGACTGCCAGTCAGGGCTGAGACCCAGATCAGCAACTCCATTCCCCCAGGGTCTTTTGGTTGAGGATGACAAAAATGGATGCTGCTGCCACCTGGGATCAGATCTAGACCACATTCCCTTCCCAACCAGGTGAAAGCTTTCTCACTGACCTTTGAAGCTGCCTTTGGCTTTTGTGGGTTTAGTAATCTGGGAACTGCAGCTGCTGCTGGGGATTCCACCCCCTGAGGCCTGCTCCGGTCCTGTCCCTGACATGCTGCATGACCAAAGCTGGGCTGGTTTCCATGGGCTGCACTCCGCCCCAAACCCAGTGTGATAGACCTTTCCTGTTGGCCTTCCAGGTTGCCTTGGACTGTAAATCTATTTCAATTTGTCATTTTGTGGCTTCTGCTGCTGTAGAATTTGTTTAGAGTCATTTTTTACAGGTATTTTATGGGCTGTGGGTGGAGAGCTTTTCCAAGTCCCTCCTTCTACTCTGCTGTCTTGACTCTGCCATAAAGGCAACTTGCAAGGGGTTAAGGATCACTTTAATAAAGTATAGTATCAGAGAAAATCAAAATCGAAATTTCAGAGAAAATGCAGAAAAATCAAGTCAACAGACATGCTTCCAAAATGTCTGATGATTACATATATACAGATTTACCAGAGAGGGAAGCATCAACTTCTGGGTTTTAGCAAGGGGACTCCTTAGCAGCTTTCCAGAGTCTCTCTGGCCAAAGAAACACTTCCATTCACTAAGCCCCCTTGAGTTGCAATTTTATTTCTCCCTCCCTTCTCTCTATCTTTTCTGAGACAGTAAGCAATCAGATATAGGTTATATGGGTAATCTTGTAGAATATTTCCATTTTCATCATTTTGTACAAGAAGACAAGTAAAAAAAGAATGAAAGAAAGAAAAGTGAAAAATAGAATGCTTCAGTCTGTTTTCAAACAATATCAGTGTTTTCTCTGGAGGTAGATACTATCCTTCATCATTAGTCCTTTTGGATTTTCTTGGATAATTGTATTGCTGGGAATAGCTAAGTCATTCATAGTTCTTCATTCATTCACAATGTTCTCTTAGTTCTGTTAACTTTACTTTTTGTCAGTTCATGTAAATCTTTCCAAGTATTTCTAAAATCATCCTGCGTGTCATTTATTATAGCACAACACTATTCTATCACAATCATATACCACATCTTGTTTAGCCATTCCCCAGTTGATGGGCATCCCTTCAATTTCAAATTCTTGGCCACCACAAAAAGACCTGCTATAAATATTTTGAACATATTTGTCCTTTCCCTTCCCTTTTTGTGGTTGTCTTGAGATATAGACTCAGCAGTGGTGTTGCTGGATCAGAGAGTATGCACAGTCTTATAGCCCTTTTGTCATAATTCTGAATTGCTCTTCAGATTGTTTAGATCAGTTCACAACTCCATCAGCAGTACATTAGTGTCTCGGTTTTCCCATATCCCCTTCCACAATTTATCATTTTCCTTTTCTGTCGTATTAGTCAATCTGAGAAGTGTGAGATGGTGCCTCAGAGTTGTTTGCATTTCTCTAATCAGTAGTGATTTAGACTATTTTTCATGACTATAGATAGCTTTGATTTCTTTGTCTGAAAACTGCTTGTTCATATCCTTTGATCATTTAGCAACTGAGGAATGACTTCTATTTATATAAATTAGACCTAGTTCTCTAAAATTTGAGAAATGAAGCCTTTATCAGAGACCTATGTTGCAGTTTTCAGCTTTCCTTATAATTTTTGGTTGCATTGGTTTTGTTTGTGCAAAAACTTTTTAATTTTATATAAACAAACTTAATTATTTTACATTATGTAATGTTATCTCTCTCTTGTTTGGTTATAAATTCTTTCCTAGTTTATAGATGTAACAGATAAACTATTCCATGTTCTCCTGTTTGCTTAAAATATCACCCTTATGTGTAAATAATGTTTTCTTCTCTGGTATATAGTTTGAGATATTAGTTTGCTGTACTGTTTTCTAGTTTTCCCAAAAGTTTTTGTGAAATAATGAATTTTTGTTCCTAAAGCTTAGATCTTTGGGTTTACCACTTACAAGATTACTATGGCCATTTATTATTACATAAGTCGTATCCAATCCATTCCACCAATACACCATTCTATTTCTTAGCCAGTACCAGATTGTTTTGGTAATTACCACTTTATAACACAATTTGAGATCTGCTATTATTAGTCCACCTTCCTTCGCAATTTTTTTTAATTGATTTCCTTGACCTTTTGTTCTTCTGGATGAATTTTGTTATTTATCTTTCTAGCTATATAAAATGATTGTTTGATAGTTTGATTGGTATGATACTGAGTCAGAATGGTCTTTTTTTATTATAATACCTCAGACTTGGCCTACCCATGAGTAATTAATATTTTTCAAATTGTTTTGATCTGACTTTATTTGTGTGGAAAGTGTTTTGTAGTTGTGCTCATATAGTTCCTGGTTTTGTCTGGGCAGGTAGATTCCCAAGAATTTTATAGTGTTTACTGTAAATTTCATTTTAAATGAAATTTCTGTTTACCTTGTGCTGTTGGGTTTTGGTGGGCATATAAAGAAATACGGATAATTTATTTGGGTTTGTCATATATTCTACAATTTTGATAAAATTGTTAATGATTTCAAGTAGTTTTTAAGTTGATTCTCTAAGTATAATATCACATCATCTGCAAAGAGTATGTAATGGCAAGCAAAGAAAGCTCTTTTGCTGTTTTTGTTTTAGTATAATCAAGTGCTTCTGATTGAATAATATCATTAAAAAGATCTTACCCTGGGAAGATTTGTAGGAAGGCCCCCACCTCTTGTTAATGAGACACTGGTTCTCAAGGGTTATGATGCTCTCTGGCTCTAAAATGTGTATAAACACTCTGAGGTGTGGTTTTACTTTGGGGCTTAGGTTTTGGAATAAACTTTGTGTGCCAGATGAGACTCTGGGAAGCTGCTAAGCAGCCCGCTGGCTTTGAAAACCTAGGTGTTGGTGCTTCCCTCTCTGTTAACTACATATGTATGTAATAGTCAGACAGTTGGTTCTATCTGTTGATCTGTGATGTATGTATTGCTGATGTCAGACAATTGGAAGCATGTCTCTTGATTCTCATTTCTCTGTATTTTCTCTTAAGGTCAGGGTGCTGACTTTCCCCCCCCCTGAACTAAGTGAATGATACATATGCTTGATCAAGGTGATTGTTGACCCCTCAAAAATTGCCTTTCCTTTTGGAAAAGCAGATCTAAGAACCTGTAATAGCAGGCCCTCCTGTGTATGTCAGGGTTCTTGCTTAGTTTTGTTTCTTCATTGCTTATTCTAATTCCTTCAATTCTTTTTCTTCTCTTACTGCTATAGCTAACATTTCTAGTACAATATTTAATAATAGAGGTGATAATGGGCATCCTTATTTTACCTTGATTGTATTGAGAAGGCTTTGCACTTTTCTCCATTACAGATAAATCTTGCTCATGATTTCACATAAATTTTACTTATCCTTTTAAGATAAGCTTCATTTATTCCTATGCTTCCTAGGGTTATAATAGGGGTAATCAGGTAAGCTCTAGGGGGTAATCCTGATTGTAGCTCTATGTTATTTGGATTGTTTCTTTTTGGCTGCTTGCAGTACTTTCTCCTTGATCTACAAGCTCTTGCATTTGGCTATGATGCTACTAGGAGTTTTCATTTTGGAAGCTCTTTCAGGTGGTGATCAGTGAATTTTTTCAATTTCTATTTTCTCCTTAGTTCTAATATATCAGGGCAGTTTTCCTTGATAATTTCTTGAAAGATGTCTAGATTCTTCTTTCTTTCTTTCTTTCTTTCTTTCTTTCTTTCTTTCTTTCTTTCTTTCTTTCTTTCTTTCTTTCTTCTTCTTCTTCTTCTTCTTCTTCTTCTTCTTCTTCTTCTTCTTCTTCTTCTTCTTCTTCTTCTTCTTCTTCTTTCTTCTTCTTGTCAGGAAAGGGTTCAAGGCCTGGCTAATGGCTTGTGCTAAGAGTGAGGCTGCTGGGGTGGATGGAACCTTACTGTGATGAGAAACTACTGGTTTGCAGGAGGGTGGGGTCTCGTTTGTGGATTGCCCTAGTCTCAGAGTTCTACTATAGGTCCCCTACTGAGAGACTGGCTGCTTCTGTTCTTGGACCTCACTCCCTTATATCCCAGTGAGACAGACCTTTCTTCCTGTGCTGGTAACTTGCTTCTCAGCTCCAAGAACAGTTCTGAGGTGGTTTTAAAGTTGTTTGGAGGAGAATTTGGGAGAGTTTCAGATGGTTCCTTTCTCATCTTGGCATTGGAAGCTTGATGATCCTGTGAGTTTTGACAGACATTCTGGCAAAAAGAGAAAGCAGGAGAAAGTTGGGGAGTGACAAATGGAGTAGCATGTCAAGTCCTGATGGGGATTTAGAGGACTTAGGGATTTCTTTCCTCCTGCACCTGAAGTCAAATGCTAGGAACTAATACAACAGTACTAATGCAGTCCTAGGAGGCTTCATCCATACTGGACATTCATGGACTGGAGACTTATTTTGGTTTGCTTTCTTTCAGATCCTGAACAGATCTCAACCCCTGCCTCCTTCTACCATCCTTGACAGGAGCAACATCCCTGTATCTAGTAATAGTAACTATCAGATTTGGAAGATGTAATGCTTTTGTGGTGCTAAGTAGATTGTCATCCTAGTGTTTCCAACTTGATCTTGGGACCAAGGCTGGCTTGTGGACCCTGAACCAGGAAAGACTTGTAATCTCTCATTCCTAAGGGATTGGGAGGAGGTGAGTTGGTTTGTTCGTAGCTATGCATATTAAGAGTGCTTGTTGTCAGCGTGTTTTCTTGACATCTCAGTGTTCGGTATTTCATGCAAATTGTTTTTGTTTCAGCCTTGTATAACATCATGTAATTAATGTTAAAACAACTTGGTCTTTTCAGTGAAGAATTTAGAGTTAAAAGGCGACTCAGTGAATTATTATGAATACATTGAACCTAAAGCAGAATAGATTTTGGGGGTGATACTTTTGGGGTACCAGCCACATGTAAAGCAAACAATTAACAGGCATTTATTTTGTGCCAGGGACTGTTTGTGAAAACTATCTAAGACAGCTTAGGGTAAGTGACAAGTAAATAACACAAATAATCAATGCATGGGCAACTCAGAATCCAGCAATGAGCAGAATAAATGTGTTAAACAGGTGGTTTTCTATTGACAGTGATCAATTAATCAATCTATAAACCAACAAGCATTTATTAAACACTATGTGTCAGGCACTGTGCCAGGCACTGGTGATACAAAAAAAGGCAAAAGAGTTCTTGCCCTCAAGAAGCTTATGTTCTTATGTACAAGTTACATGCAGAGAAAGTAGAAGATTATTTTAGAGGGCCCTGGCTCTTGCAGGAGGGAGTATAGTTAAGGAATAAAGTCATAATTCCTTCCATGTTGGGAATTAGAGAAGGCCAGTTCCAGTTGGGAAATCCAGCTCCCTCCCTTCCTTCCTTCCTTCCTTCCTTCCTTCCTTCCTTCCTTCCTTCCTTCCTTCCTTCCTTCCTTCCTTCCTTCCTTCCTTCTTTCCTTCCTTCTCTCCTCTCTTTCTGTTCGTACAGGGAATCATACTCTTACTGGTGGGTGCTCTGCCCAAAGGGATATAAATTTTGACCATAAAACCTTGAAAGGCATCTTGGGGTTTACTGGGTTTATTTTTTTTAAGGATCATACCTAAAATCCAAATCCCTCTGACTCTTATCAATTGGCCAACAATAGGTCCCCACCCAAGTCCCACCTGGTCATTGTTTGGGCCCTGATGTCTCAGAGTGAGTGTAAATATCAGTTGTTGCTGTTTTTGTCAGAAACCCTGAGAGTCTTCCCCTTCCAGATTGTTTTTTTTTTTAACTATGTAAAAAAGAGATCATTTTTTTGGCCTCATTTTTTCTTACCAAGCTTTACTCATGGAATGGGCATTGCCTGAGACAAACTGAGACCTGGGAAAAACTTTAGGTTAAAAAGGTCAAGGTCTCCTACTATATCGGGGGCCATCTGCAGTCATCCTGGCCTTTATCTTGCCACTGGACCCATATCGTTCCAAGGGAGAGAGTGAGGCTGGTGACTTTATACAGCTCTGCTTTACTTGCAAGCCATGACACCAACTTTGAATGTCATAGTCCTTTTTGAGAACAAAAGACAAACATCCACAATCTTTTTCCATCTTCCGGAAGAAATCATCAGCCATGGGTGAATGAAATGCAAAATGATCTTCCTGAAAAATGTGAAAGGGTTTGAGGAACATCTATGTATTTAATTCAGTTTGCTAATAAGGCAATCAAGTATCTTCGTGTGCTACAAGAAATGATGCAAAAAATAAATGAATGAAAAGTTTCTGAGGCTTTGAAAAAGAATTGAAATAAGGGTTAAGAGACTAGCAGGTGAAAGAGTATGAATTGGAGGAGTAAGCCAAAGAGAAAAACTGTATCTATAAAACCCTTTTCTTCTGTCTTGCAAATTCAAGGTATGATGTCTGGAAATCTGTGGAGACTAATTAAACTGCTACCTACTTCACCCACCAGAGGACTCCACCAGAGGAAACTCTATAAAGCTCTGAGGACTATGAACTCCTGTGCAGGAAACTGAATAGTTTTAGGGCCACAGGAGTTTTAAAATTACTAATTTCTATGAAGGGTGGAACTTTTGAAGAGATAGGAAAATGTGACAAGCAAATAGCTGATTATGCATGTGATGTTGAAGAATGGGGTTAGATTTTTTGGACCATAGTGGATGAAGTATATGTCATAATAGCTGCAAAAACATGTTTAGACAGAGACTTGCCAGTTTAATTATGTGGGTTTCAATTAAGATTAATCGGAAATGGAGAGGGAAGGAGAGAAATGACCAAGGTAGGGAGGTGGGAGTGGGATAGGGTAGGTGAGTGGGGAAGAACATTGTAAACCTGGATATTTTGGAGGACATTAGGCAAAATAGAAAATAGAAAAGCAGATCACCTTTTCTGGCTGGGCCACTGCACTCATATGCCAAACTGCCTGTGGCCTCACAGATGGCATGGCACCTCCTGAAAGTGGTGACAAATAACCATGAATCCTTTACCCAGTCTATTTTGTACAGATTTCTTTTTGGAGGGGATTGCAAAAAATTTTCAGAGTGCAACTTCATTTCATTTTACTAAACATATATTAAGCACCTACTCCATGCAAGGCATCGTACTAACCTCTGGTCATGGCAGAGATAAAAACAAACCAGCCTCTGCTCTCAAGGATCTTAGGAGTATGGAATATATCCTTAACTAAATAGACAGGCAGAGGGCACAAATTCAGATGTCAAATAGTTTTTCCATTGTTGTGCGTTCTACTTCCAAAGATATGATTCTTGACCTGCTTATGATAGAATTCTAAGACATGTTAGCTTCGCCTTCCTTAGAATCCAGTTTGCCCATGATCTCACTCAGCCTGCAGCATATTAGAGAGGACAATGGGGTCAGAGAATCAGCACCATGTCAGAAGCACAGTCAAAGAAATCTCTGAAAAGCTTTTTCATCACAGACTCAGCAATCACTAGAACACTGTCCTTTCCCTAAATAACAGAGTACCAAGTACAATTTTAAGACTACAGAAGGCTCACAAACATATTCCCTCTGTCTCTTTCTCACTCTTCATTTTTTTTTCAGCTATTGTCTTCCCCATTAGGATTTAGGCTCTTCAAATGTAGGACTTGTTTTATTCATTCTATTTGTATCCTCAGTACCCATCACAGTATCTGGCACACAGTAGATACGATAATTATTGATTGATTTATTGATGCATCTCTATTGTCTCAATCAGTTTCTTTTATTCTGGTTCCATTTGCCCTAATATCCAACCTTGTACCCTTGATTTGTCACTTCAATGTCTTACTTGTGACTACTCTATAATTTTTTATTTATTTATTTAACTTTTTACATTCATTTTCACAAAATTTTGGGTTCCAAATTTTCTCCCCTTTTCTCCCCTCCCCCCACCCCAATACCCCAAGCAATCTAATTTTCCCTATCTCCAATCTGCCCTCTCTTCTGTCATCCCTCCCTTCTCTTGTCTCCATCTTCTCTTTTCTCCTGTAGGGCCAGATGACTTTCTATTCCTCATTAACTGTATGTCTTCTTTCCTAGTAGCAACACAATACTAAACAGTTGTTCCTAAAACTTTGAGTTCCAAATTTTCCCCATCCCTCCCTCCCCACCCATTCCCTTTGGGAAGGCAGGCAATTCAATATAGGCCATATCTGTGTAGTTTTGCAAATGACTTCCCTGATAGTCGTGTTGTGTAAGACTAACTGAATTACCCTCCATCCTAACCTGCCCCTAACTCTGTCTTTTGATCCTGCCCCTCCCCAAGTGTTGACTTCAAATTGCTCCCTCCTCCCTTTGCCCTCCCTTCCATCATCCCCCCCCTTGCTTATCTCCTTCTCCCCCACTTTCCTATACTGTAAGATAGGTTTTCATACCAAAATGAGTGTGCATTTTATTCCTTCCTTTAGTCAAATGTGATGAGGGTAAACTTCTTGTTTTTTGTTTTTTGTTTTTTTTTTCTCAGCTCTCCTCTTTTTCCCTCCACTAAAAAGTTTCCTACTTGCCTCTAAAATGACATATAATTACCCCATTCCATTTCACCCTCTTTCCTCCCACTACATTGCTCTCTCACCATTTACCTTAATTTCTTTTAAGATATGGTCCCATCCTATTCAATTCAATCTGTGCTCTCTGTCTCTGTATGTGTGTGCATGTGTGTATGTGTGTGTGCATGCATGCGTGTATATGTGTGTGTATGGACCCACCAACTACCCAGATACTGAAAAGTTTTAAGAGTTACAAATATTGTCTTTCCATGTGGGAATGTAAACAGTTCACTTCTGGTAAGTCCCTCATGACTTCTCTTTGCTGTTTACTTTTTCATGCTTCTTCTCATTCTTGTGTTTGAAAGTCAAATTTTCTTTTCAGCTCTGGTCTTTTCATCAAGAATGATTGAAAGTACTCTGTTTCATTGAAAGACCATATTTTCCCCTGAAGTATTATACTCAGTTTAGCTGGGTAGGTGATTCTTGGTTTGAGTCCTAGTTCCTTTGACTTCTGGAATATCCTATTCCACTCCCTTTGATCCCTTAATGTAGAAGCTGCTAGATCTTGAGTTATCCTGATTTTATTTCCACAATACTGGAATTGTTTCTTTCTAGCTGCTTGTAAGATTATCTCCTTGACCTGGGAGTTCTGGAATTTGGCCACAATGTTCCTAGGAGTTTCTCTTTTTGGATCTCTTTCAGGTGGTGATCAATGGATTCTTTCAATACTTATTTTGCCCTCTGGTTGTAGAATGTCAGGGCAGTTTTCCTCGATAATTTCATGGAAGATGATATCTAGGCTCTTTTTTTGATCATGACTTTCAAGTAGTCTCATAATTTTTAAATTGTCTCTCCTGGACCTATTTTCCAGGTCAGTTGTTTTTCCCATGAGATATTTCACATTCTCTTCCATTTTTTCATTCTTTTGGTTTTGTTTGGTGATTTCTTGGTTTCTCGTAAAGTCATTAAACTCCATCTGTTCCATTCTAATTTTGAGAGAACTATTCTCTTCAGTGAGCTTTTGAACCTCTTTTTCCATTTGGCTCATTCTGCTTTTGAAAGCATTCTTCTCCTCATTGGCTTTTTGAACCTCTTTTGCCAATTGAGTGAGCCTATTTTTCAAGGTGTTATTTTCCTCAGCATTTTTTTGGGTCTCCTTTACCAAGGTATTGACCCGTTTTTCATACTTTTCTTGCATCTTTTCCCAGTTTTTCCTCCACTTGTCTAACTTGCTTTTCAAGATCCTTTTTGAGCTCTTCCAAGGCCTGAGCCCACCTGACATCCCCCTGGGATGTCTAGGGTACTGAGGCCCCACCCTCCACGTCTTTCCCTGATGGCAAGAATATTTCCTTGTCGTCGTCAGATCTGAAAGTCGGGATCATTTGCATCTGTTTGAAAAAACTCTAGTCTTATTTTTCTTCCCTTTTCTAGGCATTTTCCCAGCCAGTTACTTGACTTCTGAGATTCCTGTCCACCCCCGCCTAGATCCGCCCAGCTAGTGCTTGGGGTCTGAGATTCAAATGGGCTATCCACGGCAAGCGGCTGCTAATCAATGTGAGCTTTAGTTCTGGTGCTGGGGTGGGGGCAGGGCCGCCTCCCAGGCTCAGCTCCCTCAGGGGCTTTATGCAGAGACCTTCAGTGATGGAGTGGGTGGGGGCAGGGCCGCCTCCCAGGCTCAGTTCCCTCAGGGGCTTTATGCAGAGACCTTCAGTAATGGAGCAGGGTGGGGCAGGGCCATCTCCCAGGCTCAGCTCCCTCAGGGGGTTTATGCAGAGATTTTCAGTAATGAAGATCCTGCCTGCTGCTGGAGGAGTCCCAGGCCACCGCCGCAGCTGCTGCCTCCCCCGCCACCCCCGCCTCTGCCTCTGCCACTTCCTGCCCCCGTCTCTGCCGCTGCTGCTTCCTCCCGAGGGGGCCCGAGTCACGGAGACACCCCGCTCCCCTCTTCCAGCCCAGCTGTCTCTCTCACTGACTTGTAGCTTCTGTCGGCGGAGGGACCCTCCAGGCCACCGGAGCTTCCATCCCTGAAGCCTGCTCGGATCAGCTTCTCTGGGGCCGCGGCCAGGGCAGCACTGGGGTGGGGTCCGCTTTCTGGGGCACGACGGACCCTGGGGATGGCTCTCCAGGGCTCTCTGGAACGGAAATCTCTTCCACTCTGTTTTTGCACACCTTGCAGTGATCCAGAGCTTATGGGTATCTCTTTTTACATTAATTCTATGGGCTGTGGGTTCAGAGCTCGTAAACGTGCATCTTTCTACTCCGCCATCTTGGCTCCGCCTACTCTATAATTTTTTTCATCCCCCTGGCCTTCTATAATTTTTGATTAGTCAACTCTCAACCCTTTTAAACCTCAACATATAATTTCATCCATTTCAAGAAATTTGGAGAAAATCTTGAAATCGGATAGATTTCATCCATTACAAACTCATGGTATAAAACTTTTCCAGGATCTAATGCTAGACAATTCTTCTACTCCAACTTTATCTAATTGCCCAGTTGTGTCTCACTGGCTCTAATAAATTTCCAAATTTTGTATATTGCATGGCCTCTTTCACATTTATCTTGTCTTCTCTATTTACCTACTAATAAACTACTAGGTTCCTATATTTATTTAGCCCAAATAAATGAAACCACACACAGAACTACTCCAAGAATGTGGGTTCCATGTAGACCACAGTACCCTGATCCTCAGATTGTGATCAGGTGTTAGGGACTGTGCTTTGTTTTTTTTCCTGTTCTTTGTTTAGTTTTTTAATTATTAATATTTATTTTCACTACCATATTACTTAGATTTTCCCCCCCTCCCTTCCCTCTCCCTCCCCAAGATGGCATACAGTTTTATAAATGTTCTACACATACATTCCTATTAAATACATTTTTACCATAGTCATGCTGTATAGAAGAATTGAAATGAATAGGAGAAACCATAAAACCAAAATGTAATACAAAAGAAAATGATCTGCTACATTCTGTGATTGAATTCCATAGTTTTTCCTCTGGATGTAGAAGGCATTTTGCCTTAAAAGTCCATTGGGAATTTTCTTAAGTCCTAGCATTGCAATGAAGTTTCAAATCTACCAGAAAAAAAACTCTCGCACACCATGGTTGCTGTTGTGCACAAAGTTCTCCTGGTTCTGCTCCTTTCACTTAACATCAGATCATATAAGTCTTTCTAGACCTCTCTGAAGTCTTCCTGTTCATCATTCCTTATAGTGTAATAGTAATCCATTACATTCATCTACCATAATTTATTCAGTCATTCCCCAATTGATGGGTATGCCCTTGATTTCCAGTTTTGGACCACCACAAAGAGTGCTGCTATAAATATTTTTGTACATGCGGGACCCTTTGTCATTTTTATGATCTCTTGGAGATACAATCCTAGAAGTGATATTACTGGGTCAAAGAGTATGCATATTTTTGTAGCCCTTTGGTCATAGTTCCAAACTGCCTCCCAGAATGGTTGGATCAGCTCAAAGCTCCACCAACAATGAATTAGCGTTCCAACTCTCCCACATCCTCTCCAACATTTATCATCTTCCTCTTCTGTCATGTTAGCCAATCTGATAGGTGTGATGTGGTATCTCAGAGTTAGTTTGATTTGTATCTCTCTAATCAATAGTGATTTAGAGCATTTTTTCACATGGCTATAGATAGCTTTAATTTTTTCCTCTGAAAACTCCCTGTTCATATCCTTTGACCATTTATCAATTGGGGAATGACTTGCATTTTTGGACATTTGACTCAGTTCTCTATATATTCTAGAAATGTGGCCTTTATCACAGACACTAGCTGCAAAAATTCTTTTCCAGTTTTCTGCATCCCTCTGAATCTTGGTTGTGTTGGATTTGGTTGTGCAGAAAGTTTTCAGTTGATAATGAAAATTACCCATCTTGCACTTCATAATGCTTTCTATCTCTTCTTTTGTCAAAAAATCTTCCCTTCTCCATAAATCTGATAAATACACTAGTCTTTCCTCCACCAATTTGTCCATAGTATCGATCTTTATACCTAAATCGTGTACCCATTTGGACTTTATTCTTGTGTACAATGTCAGGCATTGGTCTTATGCCTAGTTTCCACCACACTGTTATCCAGTTTTCCCAGCAATTTTTGTCAAAATTGTGAGTTCTTATCCCAGAAGCTGGGGTCCTTGGGTTTATCAAACTGTAGATTACTATATTTATTGCCTACTGTGTCTTGAGTACTTAGCATATTCCACTTGTCTACCCTTCTGTTTCTTAGCCAAGGGGTTTTGATAATCGCTGCTTTGTAATACAATTTGAGATCTGGTAGTGCTAGACTACCTTTCCTGGCATTTCTTTTCGTTAGTCCTCTTGATATTCTGGACTTCTTGTTCTTCCAGATGAATTTTGATATTATTTTATCCAGCTCCAGAAAATAATTTTCTGATAGTTTGATTGGTATGGTACTAAATAAGTAAATTAATTCAGATAGAATTGTCATTTTTATTAAACTGGTTTGACTTATCCATGAGCAACTGATGTTTTTCCACTTACTTAGATCTGACTTTATTTGTGCAAAAAGTGTCTCATAATTGTGTTCATATAGTCCCTGAATTTGTTTTGGCAGGTAAACTCCCAAATATTTTCTAGTGTCTACCTTAGCTTTAAATGGGATTTCTCTATCTATCTCTTGCTGTTGGGCTTTGTTACTAATACATAGAAATGCAGAAGATTTGTGTGGGTTTATTTTGTAAACTGCAACTTTGCCAAAGTTGTTTACTATTTCAAGTAGTTTTTTATTGAATCTCTGGATTCTCTAAGTGTATCATCGTGTCATCTGCAAAAAGTGATAACTTAGTTTCTTCTTTGCCTATTCTAATTCCTTCAGTTTCTTTATCTTGTCTAATTGCTACAGCTAACATTTCTAGTGTCATGTTGAATAACAGTGGTGATAATGGACATCTCTGTTTCACCCCTTATCTTATTGGAAATGCATCTGGCTTATCTCCATTGCATATAATGCTTGCTGAAGGTTTCAGGTAGATACTGTTTATTATTTTATGGAAAGGTCCCTTTATTCCTATGCTCTCCAGTGGTTTTTAATAGGAATGGGGTTGTATTTTGTCAAAACCTTTTCTTTGCATCTATTGAAATAATCATGTGGTTCCTGTTAGTTTTGTTGTTGATATGATCAATAATGCTCATAGTTTTCCTAATACTGACCCAGTCTTGCATTCCTGGAATGAATCCTATGTGATCATAATGTATTATTCTCATGATAAGTTGCTGTATTCTTTTTGCTAAAATCTTATTTAAAATTTTTGCGTCTATATTCATTAGAGACATTGGTCTATAATTTTCTTTCTCTGTTTTGTCTCTTCCTAGTTTAGGTATCAAAGTCATATTTGTATCACAAAAAGAATTTGGGAGTACTCCTTCTTCCCCAATTTCCCCAAATGGTCTATATAATATTGGAATTAACTTTTTTAAATGTTTGATAGAATCCACTTATAAATCTATCTGGCCCTGGAGATGTTTTCCTAGAAACTTCATTGATGGCTTGTTAAATTTCTTTTTCTGAGATGGGTTTGTTTAAGTATTCAAATTCCTCTTCTTTTAATCTGGGTAATTTATATTTTTTAAAATACTAATTCATCTCATTTAGATTGTCAAATTTATGGGCATAAAGTTGGGCAAAGTAATTTCTAATTATAGTTTTAATTTCTTCCCCATTGGGGTGAATTCACCTCTTTCATTTTTGATATTGGTAATTTGGTTTTCTTATTTCTTTTTTTCCATCAAATTGACCAAAGGTTTATCAATTTTATTAGTTTTTTCACAAAACCAACTATTAGTTGTATTTGTTAGTTTAATAGTTTTCTTAACTTCAATTTTGTTGATCTCTCCTTTGGTTTTCAGAATTTCTAATTTGGTATTTACTTGGGGATTTTCAATTTGTTCTTTACCTAGCTTTTTCAGCTGCATGTCCAAGTCATTTATATCCTCTTTCTCTATTTTATTCATGTAGGTATTCAAAGATATAAAACTTCCCCTGAGAACTGCTTTTGCAGTATCCCATAAGATTTGGTAGGCTGTCTCATTATTGTCATCCTCTTGAATGAAGTTGTTGATTGTTTCTATGATTTGTTGTTTATCCCACTCCTTCTTTAGGATTAAATTATTGAGTTTCCAATTAATTTTTGGTTTATCTTTCTACAGCCTTTTATTCCATATAATTTTTATTGCATTATGATCTGAGAAGGATGCATTGATTACCTCTGCCTTTCTGCATTGGATTGTGAGGTTTGTATGTCCTAGAACATGGTCAATTTTTGTATATATGCCATGTACCACTGAGAAAAAAATGTATATTCCTTTCTATGCCCATTCAATTTTTTCCAGAGATCTATCATATCTAACTTATCCAGAGTTTTAACCACCTTCTTAACTTCTTTCTTGTTTATTTTAAGGTTAGATTTTTCAAGTTCAGAGAGGGGAAGGTTGAGGTCCTCCACTAGTGTAGTTTTGCTGTCTATTTCTTCCTGCAACTCCCCCACCCTCTCCTCTAAGAATTTGGATGCTACACCACTTGGAGCATACATGTTTAGTAATGATATTGCTTCGTTGTCTATGGTGCCTTTTAGCAGGATATAGTTTCCTTCCTTATCTCTTTTGATTAGATCTATTTCTGCTTTTGCTTTGTCTGAGATTAGGATTGCTACCCCTGCTTTTCTTACATCAGCTGAAGCACAATATATTCTGCTCCAACCTTTGACCTTTACCCTGAGTGTATCCCCCCTGTTTCAAATGTGTTTCTTGTAAACAACATATTGTTTGATTATGGCTTTTAATCCATTCTGTTATCCATCTCAGTTTTATGAGAGGGTTCATTCCATTCACATTCACAGTAATGATTACAATCTGTGTCTTTCCCTCAATCCTTTTTTCTACCATTTGCGCTTTTAGTTCTCCAGTGTCCCTTCCCCTCCTCAATAGTTTTCACTTTTGACCACCACCTCCTGCAGTCTTCCCTTCCTTCTTTCAGCCCCCCTCCCTTTTACTCCCCTTTACCCTTACTGCTTCTTCCCTCCCTTTTAGCTTCCCCTCCCCTTTCTTCCCCCTTCCCCTCCTACTGCCTATAAAGCTAGTTATATTTATATACTTAAATTTATTGTACCCTCCTTGAACCAAATCAGATGAGATTACCTCTCAAACAATGCTCATCTCCCTCTCATCTTTTCCCTCTACTATATTGCTTTGTACTTCTTCCTGTGATGCAGTTTATCATTTTCTGCTTCCTCCTTTTCACATCTCCTGTTACAATTCTTTCACATGCTTGAATCATATTTTTGTCGTAGTTTCATTTACTTTATACCCTTCACTTACTTTATACTATCTATGTATTTCCTTTTTATACTTCATAATAGGTGTACAATTCTCAAGATTAACAAATATGATCTTCCCTTATAGGGAGGTAAAGAGTTTGCTCAAATTGAGTAACAAGTTTTTCTTTTCCCCTCTTTACCTTTTTGTGCCTCTCTTGAGACCTGTGTTTGAAGATCGAATTTTCTATTGAGTTCTGGCCTTTTTGTCAGGAAAATCTGGAAGTCCCTTATTTCGTTGAATGTTCTGGTTGCCTGAAATGTTATGCTGAACTTTGTTGGGTAATTCATTCTTGGTTGTAGTCCCAGCTCCTTTGCCTTACAGAATATCAGATTCCAATTCCTTCTACTTTTAATGTAGAAGCTGCAAGGTCCTGTGTGATCTTGGCTGTAGCTCCTCGATATTTGAATGGTTTCTTTCTGGTAATATTTTCTCCTTCACTTGATAGTTCTGGAATTTGGCAATGATATTTCTTGGGGTTTTGAGTTTGGGATCCCTTTTGGGAGGTGAATGATGGATTTTGCCCTCTGGATCTAGCACTTCTGGGCAGTTTTTCTTGATGATTTCTTGGAAGATATTGTCCAGACTTTTTTCTCATCATGGCTTTCTGGTAGGCCAATAATTCTTAAATTTTCTCTCCTGGATCTATTTTCCAGGTCAGTTGTTTTTGCAGTTAGATATTTTACATTTTCTTCTGTCTTTTCATTCTCTGGATTTTGTTTGACTGATTCTTGATGTCTCATAGGGTCACTAGTTTCTACTTGCCCAATTCCAATTTTTATCAAATTGTTTTCTTCAGTTAACTTTTGTATCTCCTTTTCCATCTGTCCAATTACTCCTTGTAGGGAATTATTTTTTCAAGTTATTTTTTGTACTTCCTTTTCCATTTGTTCAGTTTTCCTTTTTAACAAGCTGTTCTCTTCATAGAATTCCTTTTTCATACTTTTAAATAATTGGCCAGCTTTTCTTCTGTTTCCTTCTTCAGCTTTCAGAGCTGTTTGTGCATGCAAGTAGTTCATAGTCCCTTCTGAAGTTTTAGATACAATACAGTACAGTCTCAATACTGATCTCTTTGATATTTGTGTTTTGATCCTTGTCCCCATAGAAAAATTCTATGGTCTTTTCCTTCCTCCTTTACTTCTTACTCTTGATGGTGAGGCTTTGTATATTGTGGCCTCTGATTCTTTCAGTTAGAAGCTGGAGAACCTGGTGTCGAGCTGCTGGTGTGTGATAGCAAAGGGCAGTTGCCTTTTTTCTTTTTATTTTGTGTTTCCCTGGATTATCCCTGGGGCTTGCTTATTAAGTGTGGGGGAAGGGTGATTTGGTCATGGGAAATCTCCTCAGCTGAGCTAGAGCAAAAGCAAGATCAGTGCTTGGTGATCCCAGCTGCCTTATTGTCTTCCTGTTTCCTGGGAGTGCTTAGGCACACTTGGGTCCTGGTGTGAGTTTCCACCCTTCTGGGGCTCCTCTCCTTCCAGTTTACCTCCACCACAGTAAGAAGAATATTCTTTAGTGATTTTCCTAGCCTCAGGTGCTATGAGACTGTTTGCCCCTTCTGTTGATCTCACTGATCCAGTATTTTTCTGGAGAACTATTTTATGGATCTTTTCAAGTCAATAAGGGGAGGAGGAAAGAGCATTTACCAATCAGTCCACCATTTTGGCTTCCAGAATTTCAAGTAGGTGGCTTACAGACATTTAATCTGTGGGCTGAAAGTCTCAGGAGCAGCTGATACCTGGGGCTCAGTGGCTGTCACTCCCTTGGCTCCCACTAATCTCCTGCCCTGGGCTGCCATTCTGCCATGCTGCCACTGTCTGAGGCCACCCTGGGGGTTTCTTTCTTGGCCAAACTGTGGCCGAACACTCTGTGCTGTGTACTGTGGGCTCACGCTCATGAAACAGATCCTTCCCATTGATCTTCCAGTCTGTCCTGGTCTGTGGATCTGCCATAGTCTGTCTCCTGTTGGATTCTGCACCTCCAAAATTTGCTAAGATCCTCTTTTTAGAGGTATCTGAAGGAGTTTTTCTAAGAGCTTAGGTTAGTAGTTGCTCTCACTCTGCCATCTTGGCTCCAGCCAGGGACAGTGTGTTTTTATACTGTCACAGGCAAAGGAATTTGGTGTTCTTATTAAAATATGCAAATCTGAGATACCAGTCATGAGCAGGTCAAATAGCTAAATGCAGAGGTTGGGAAAAATCCCATGTAGTTGTGGAAGGTACTTGTGGATGTTCATAACTCACTCTCGCTATTTCTATATGCATATTCTTTAGATAGAGGGGCCTGATCTAATCAGTCTACATCATTAATTGAGCATATATTTAGCCTGTATGAGAGCAAATCTCCTGACTTAGACAAACTACTCATTTCTGAAAGAAAACAACAACAACACTTTGTGTATGTGGTTGACAACTTCTGATGGTGATCTTTGAGAAATTGTGAAGAATGGGAGATAAGCCAGAAATACGAAGACAGCAACATGTTTTATAATCAATTCACATGACACTTTTGCTTCTAAATCCTCAAAATTCTTATGTTTAATAATTCATTTTCAATTTTTCCTTGGGTAAATTATTAAATGGATATCTTTTGAGCAGTTAGAAAGAGAAGTAATGTGAGGAGACAATATAGATTCACCATGAAAAAATCATATTAGACTTTCCTTATTTCTGTTTTTCATTTTTTTAGCAGGGTTTCTAGATTGGTCAATTAGGGGACTGTGATAGGTATAATGTGATTATACTTTGGAGTTTCATGTGAATTATGCATTATGTGCATCATGATATTTTTATGAAAAAATAAATAAATATTGGTTAGATGATAGTATAGGTAAGTGAATTCAGAAGTGGTCAAATGATCTCATTCCCCAAAATGTTGATTAATTGAGCTCTGTTAACTTGGAGAGTAGAATTATCTAACAATCTTGCTCAACATTTTTATCATGGACCTGTGTTTAGTCATTCAATCAGTCAGTCAAAAAGCATTTATTTATGACTTACAGTGTGTCAGACATTGTACTAAGCAATGAGAATATAGAGAGAAATAAAAACAATCTCTGTTATCAAGGAGTTAATATTCTAATGGAGGAGAAAACATGTAAAATACACACACACGTATATATATATATATATATATATATATATATACACACATGCACTATATATAGCTAAGTGGGCTATAGAAAAACAATAACTCTCCATGTATTATAAATATATATGTATATAAATGTATAGTATATGAAATAAATATAAATGCACTTAAAATATATTATACATAAAATATATATTTGAAATATATAAACATATATTATATGCAAATATATATGCATATACAAACATATGTCATTTTATATTATATCTTATTTATAGCCAAGTATTTGTGCATATATATACATACACATACCTATACCTATACTTACATATGTATACACACATCTATCTCTATATATCTATACACACATACTGTGGCAAGCAGTATGAGAGAAGAAGGCATTAACAGCTGGGAGGACCTGGAAAGACTCTGGAATCAGGAGATTTGAGTGACATTGTGAAGAAAATCAGGGAAGTCAGATGATAGAGTGATGTGGCAGACAATTCCAGACACAGAGATCATCCACTCCAAAGGAACAAAGATGAGAAATGGAATGCTATATTCTTGTATCTGAAAGGAGGAGAGTGTAGCTGAATTACAGAGCACATAGAGGTGACTAAAGTAGATGCTTGGAAATGTAAGAAAGGGCTAGTTTATGCTTATCAGATTCACAAATTAAAGTAAAGAAGAACAGCTAATAAGTTAGATAACAGAATTGAGTTGTAAAAAGAACTTAATAGGTTAGAATTTTAGGCCCAAGTTAATAAGATAAAATTTAATCCCAATAATTTAAAATTTATAGAGTCAAAAGATGCTTTCTAACTTCTGAAATTATTAAAAATATTGCCTTATAAAATTGCCCCAAAAATACAAAATACGAAAAATACAAAATACAGAAATACAAAAAAATACAAAAAACTTCCAGAACTTCTGGCAAGATACCCAACTGAGCCATGCCATTGTTTTGGCATTTAATATTAAAATTGGAAGGACAAAAAGGTAAAAAATGGCAAAAGCCTGCCAAAACTTACACAACAAACTTTTTTCTCCATTAATACAATATGAGGCCATGATATATGAACTCTAACATCACTGTCATGTTTCAGAAAGTAGATATGATGCTGGAGAAAGCAAAAAAATTCTTCTCTAACAAGGAGCCACCAACTCATATGTCAAATTGTCCAAGTTTCCCAGAAAGATGTGATGTAACAAAAATTGTTTTCTCCAATGATGCTGCCATTTTCAAGATTTAGTGAAGCTTCAGTCAAAGGCTGCTTTGCCTTTGGGAAATTATACCATGTGTGGAATGACCTCTAGCTTGACCCAAAAACAAAGGTCCATCTTTCTAACCTCAAAAATCTTCTGCTAATACTATATGGCTATAATTCATGGAATATAATCATAGGACCATAGGTCCAGAGGTGAAAGGGACCTTAGAGACCACTGGATCCAACATTCTCCCTCTTTTCATATGAGGATGCTGAGGCACAGAAAGGTTAAGTGACTTGTCCAGGGTTATATAGCTACTAAGCATCTAAGATAAGATTTGATCCCAAATCTTCCAATTTCAGTGCCCTATACACTATATTACGCTACTTTTTCAGAGTCTACAACAAATCAAAGTTGTAGGTGACAAAAAAGGCACTGGAGAGATGACAAATAGACTGAAGCATATTGGTTACAAGTTTGGCACTTGTTCAACTGTACCATACATGGAAGATATTTAAATTATTAGTGATATGAATGATATCATCATAGAAATCTGTAGTCAGAAGAAGATGCTGGCCAATTGTGGAGTGAACATGAAGGATAACTGATAAACAATTTGTGTGCTCTACTGGTTTCCACAAAATGTCAATATATCACTTGATGCCAACCTGAAGGGAGTGTTTAAATGACTATACTGTAACAATACCAGATATCAGTTAAATGTTTTTCAAAAAAGAGAACCTTCCTTCAAAGGTTTTCGAAGAGGGTCAAAATGAAAATAGCTGGCAAAACTCTATGCTTCTTATGAACTTGTATTTTGCACCGGGTCAGAAAACATTTGGAATACTGTATTCACTGGTGGTTGTTCCATTTTGAGATGGTCATGGACAATATAGAGTACATCCAGCATAGTATGACATAGACTGAGGAGGGGATTATGAGTTATGTTATGAAATTTTGTTGAAGAAATAGTTCAATGACTATGTTCAGGGACTTTTTCTAGCTTAGTGCCAGCAAGGCCACAAGTCTCTGTCCAACTGCTGAAATTCTACTCATGTTGCAGGCAGGGAGACACAACATTTTGATGAACTAATGCTAATTAACTTAGATGATGTTCCATCCTTTGTACAAACTGATTCTCCCCATAGTTAAAGCTCATAAGAAGCATGGAATTTTGCAGATATTGACCCCCTTCTAGCTCTGGAGAAAGGTTTTCTCTTTTGAAAAATGTTTAACTAATGCCTATTGTTATTACAGCATAGTCATTTGAACACTCCCGTTAAACTGAACTTTCTCTTGTGACAAAGAAAAATGATTAAGAAAAAAACTGATACAGTCACCATATCTAAGAGCATGTATAGTATTCTATCCTAGTTATTTCCCACATTTCTGCCATCAGGGGATACAATAGTTTTCAATTTTTTCCCCTCTAGACCCATTGATTGAAGGATTTTTTAATGAATACTCTGAGCATTCATGTACTACCTTGATTTTTGCTTGGGAAAAATATCCTGCCCATTAGTTTGGTAGGCAGCCATATCCACTCTTTGACTGTGTGATTGTATATGTTTGTGTAGATCCTACTCATTTCACGTGTCTAGATTACATGTATATCTGATCTTTATCTTGGATAGATCAACTTTCTCATGGGACAAAAACATGTTGTTTTGTTTTTGTATGGGACCAGAATGAACTGGAAGTGGTCCTGTGGTATATATTGATAATTACAGATAAAATTTAATTGCCACTTTAAGTCTTATGTTTTCTACCTAATAACCACATGAGGTAAGCAATGTAAGGATAATGACTATTTTATAGATAAGAAAACATGCAAAAAGAAAATAAGTGACTTGGCAAGGGATCCACAATGAGTAAATGTTGAACCCATTGTTATGAATTTTCTGACCCAAGATAGATGCTAAAGGTCTCAATCACAATTAGAGGTTACAATATGAGAAAGATGCAATTTTCTTATTAATTCTGGTTAACAACAACTAGTGCTGCACTTATATAATGCTTAGTATGTGGTGGACCCTGTGCTAAGTGGTTTACAGTTATTATCACATTTGATCCTCACAGCAGCTTAGGAGGTAGGTACGTGATTATCTATATTTTTATGGAAGAGGAAACTGAAGCAAACGGAGGTTAAGTGATTTGCCCAGGATCACACAGCTAGGAAGTGTCTGAGCCCAGATTTGAACCATGGTCTTCTTTACTCCATGGTCAGACATTGAGGAAATATTTGAGGCCAAATTTGAACTCAGGTCTAGCTGAATTTAGCCCCAGTGTTCTAGCCACTACACTACCTAGTTGCCTAAGAAAAGATGTGGAGGATGAACATGAAGAATCCAGAGAGGCATGGGAAGACTTATCGAAACTGATGCAAAGTAAAGTAAGCACAACTAGTAAAACAGTCACTACAGTAGGGTAAATGGAAAAGAAAACAATAGCAAAAAACATAACTGTGTATGCGATGTGATGTTATTAACCAAATATGGCCCTTGAGAAAAGAGGAGAAAATGCATCTTCCTTTCTTTGCAGAGGAAGGAAACTATGGCTGTAGAACACTGCATGCAATCTCAATCTCAGTTGATATGCTCCTTAAGTTTTGCTAAACTGCCTTTCCCTCCTTCTTTTTGATTTTTTGTTACAAAGGATACTTCCCCTCCTCCTTTTTATTTTTTGTTACAAAGATCAAATTTCTGGGGCCTGGGAATGATATGTATTTAATGAAAGTGACATAAAAACAAAAGATTTCAATGAAGAAAGTTTAAGAGAAGATGTGGAAATATGAAAGTTGTCTTTAAGTAGTTGACTGTTGTGTGTAAGAAGAAATAAGTTTATTCAGCATGGTTCCAGAGGGCAGAGCTCTGCCAAAGGAAAAAAAAAGTTGCAAGAAGACAGATTTTAATTCAAGTTAAAGGAAGAGCTTCTTATTCATTGAAGCTGTATAATAATGTGATAAGCTTTTTTTTTTAAAAAAAGATTGAAGGCAGAAAGAGAATGATCATATAAATCTATCATGCCTTCTAGCATAGAGCTTATCAGGTGGTGTATGGGAAGAAAAATATCAGTAGCAAAGACTAGTAATTTACAGTAGATAATATCCAAGAAGAAGGACAGTTACAAAATTCCTGACCTTGGTGTTTATACAAAAGTTCACAGAATAACAAAAAAGGTGTTTGTAAAAGATGGGATTTTAACTGGAACTTGAAGGAGGTCAGATAAGCTAGGAGATAGAGATGAGTAGGCAGAGCATTCTAGGTAATGGGGGATAGCCAGAAAGATTGTCTTATTCTGGGAACAAGAAGGCCAGTATCACTGAATCACAGAGTGTAGGGTAAAAGGTATAAGAAATTGGAAAGGTAGAGTGTGGTAGGTTGTGAAGACCTTTGAATGCCAAATAGAACATTAAATATTTCATCCTTACATGGAAGCCCAGTTGGATGATATTGTCAGACTTGTGCTTTAGGAAGACTGCTTTGACAGCTGAGGGGAGGATAGAATGAAGTAGGGGAGACTGGAGCTCTATTAGGCTATTGTAATGGTCTAGGTATGAGGAGGTAAAGGCTAGCACCAGAGTGGTGGCAGTGTCAGATGAGAGAAGATGGAGTATTCCAGAGATGTTAGGCAGGCAAAACTGATAGGTTTTGGCAATGAATCACAGGTGGGGGGTGAGAGACAATGATGAGTTGAGGATGATATCTACATTGTGACCTTGGGTTACTAGTAGGATTGTGTTGCCTTTACAGTAATAGGGATGTTTGGAACAGGGGAGGCTTTGGGAGGAAAGATAGTAAGTTCACTTTTGGAAATGTTCAATGTGAGATTATATGACATCCAACGTAAGATGTCCGGTAGTTGGTGATGTTAGACTGGGGGTCAGTAGAGAGGTTAGGAGTACATAAGTTGATTCGAGACTCATCAGCACAGGTGTGATAATTAAATCCATGAATAACAATGAGATGCCTAAAGTAGTAAAGTGGGAGAGAAGACAGAGGGCTAGGACAGACACCTGAGGGAAACCCTCAGGCCAGCAGGCATGGCTTAGAGTTAAGAAGAAATGAGCAGAGAGTAAGAAGAAACAAAGTAGATTACTCATATTTATGATGATGTTTTACATGTACTCATATGCACACACTACATATATGTATATATATGCATATGTAGTTGTGACTATATGCACACACATAAATGTAATGAATTTATTTACATTATTAAACAATTATAATCTAATATTTCCAGTTATACATGCTTATTAATATATAAATACTAGTGGCTAACAACAAATAACAAAAATGAAAGTGAACATATTTTAAGAGCTATAAAATGATTTATCACTATTATGGAAATTATTCCTGGAGTAGTATCCACATATAGTCAGATCACTGATTTGTTAGAACAAAACTAAAAATAGTACAGAATTAGAAGAATAAAAATGAAAGAGAAATGATGAACAATTAAAACAATTTCAGTCTAATCTACCTAAACAAGGTACTGATAATGAAAATGGCAAATGGATGGATAAAAAGGAAATCAAAATCCATCACAGTAATTTCATACGGAAGTTTAACTAATGCAAATCCACTAGTAAACAGAAGAGACCAAAAGAAGGTAGAAACCACCAATGTTGTCTCCTTGACAAGTAGAAAGATTTGAAATTCAAGGGCAAGAATAGTTTAGAATATGAACTTCTTTCTAAAATATTCCGGATAAAAGTGGTGGGAGTTCATGTACACTTTTGCCTTATAAACACTGAGAAGCAGTGGAGGGAAAAACCAGTTGAAAGGAAGTTTGTGGAATGACTCAACTAAGCCAAGTCATCCTGAGGGCATCTAAGGATGAAACTGGAAGAACAGTAAAGAGATGAAAAATGGAAAAGATCCCAAGGGCAGTGAAGTGGCTCATTGGTAATATGTTGTAGCCTATTTGTACTCACCATTCATCTATCTTCCTTTTGCCCTTTGGGTGACCTGCAACTTTAATTCTTTGGAGGCTATTATTCCTTGATTTGCAGGACTACCAAAAGAATATTTATGTCAAAAAGGTGGGCCCTTGTTTTGAAGAGAAGCTTGAGATTATGAAAAGAATTGTACAATTTGCCAATTGTAATCCATTCCACTCTTCTCCTATTAAATTTTGGGCCCAGTTCATAATTCATCTGAAGTGCTTGTCTGTAATTTATTTAAGGAGACATTTGCTCTATGATTTGTAGACCCAGATTGCACATCATGTCTGGACAATAAGAATTTTTCAAGCACCTTTTAAACTACGGTTTAATCTTTTGAGTGGTTAGGGATCACTAAAACTGTAAGCTGTTAGCAAAGGTGTGACCCAGTATTGGTAGATGATGTTTTCTCACTCAGAAGTTTCCAATCACAGTGCAATCACAAGTCCATTTACAAAACATGAATTGGATCCCAATGGATTTCTTTCTTTCATGTGATCAACATAATGCCATTTGCAAATAGGAACCACTGGACAACCATAAGGAAACCTGCTGTGAATTGAATATAAACTGAACATTTTCCATGACAATGGCAAATGACTACAGGGACCATATGTCTCCCTATTATGAGCCTTACTTGACAATAACAAGCACCTTTCAAGGAAGCTTATATGATTTTGACATATTCTTTCAAGATAGCTTGTTGGAAGAGGACTTTCTACCAAATCTTCTTCTTGGTGTATTTTTTTGGCAATCAATAAGCAGAAAGTAGCGTGAGATTTTGTATCCTTTGCACCTATCTGTCAATTGTGTCACTATAAAGATTTAGTCTGATGAAGAATATTATTTACAAAAGAGTCTGACTGTTGCTTTATTGTATTATTATATATCTTCAAATCCTGTTGTGAAAGTTATCCTATGAGGGATAGGATACTCCCAAGAATGGAATACTAAGGAAAGAATATGTTTCAGGGAGGAAGAAAGAAAGAATCATCCAGTCAGCAAGCATTTAATGTGACATGCTCAGACTCACAGCTATGTAAATACTTAGTATATGCTAGACACTGTGCTAGACACAAGGGCTGCAAACAAAGGGAAAGAACCCCACAGGTCCCTGACCTCCAGAAATCAGAAGGACGGCACTACTGGTGAGAATGGGAGGGAGACCAAGAAGGACCTCTTAAAGAAGGTAGGATTTAAACTGCATCTTTGGAGAAGGCAGGAAAGTCAGGAGGCAAAAGGAAGGAAGGAGAGCATTCCAGGCATGAGCAATAGCCAGTGAAAAGGCAAATAGTAGGGAGATGGAGTGCCCTGTTCCAGGAACAAGCAAGAAAGCTACTCATGCCAGATTATAGATTATGTGGAGGGAGGTAAAGTATAAGAAGGCCAGAAAGGTTAGAAAGGACCAAATTGTGAAGGGCTGTACAAGTCAAATGGAGGATTTTATATTTGATCGTAGAGGCAATGGGAAATCATTGGAGTTTATTGAATTGGGATAGGGTTGATGTGACCACACACTACATTTTAGGCAGATCATTTGGGCAGCTGACTGGGAGGATAGATTAAAATGGTGAGACTAATCAGAAGTTTATTAAAACAATCAAAGCATGAGAGGTTGAGGACCTGAACCACAGTGATGGCTATGTGGGTAGAAAGAAATGAATGTGTGGGAGAAATGTACAGGGAGAAAAAAAAAACAAGACAAATTGGATATGTGGAATGAGTGCAAATAAGGAGAGCATAACACTGAAGGTTGTAAGACTTGGTGCCTGGGATGGTGGTCATACCCCTGAAAGTAATAAGGAAATTCAGAAGAGGGGAAGATTTGAAGGGAAAGGATGACATTTTATTTTTTTCCAGTCAAATCATTTGAACTTTATTGAAGGATTTCATTTCTCATGGAGTTTACAGATATTGACAACTGAGCAATCTGATTCTAGGAAGCTTTTCCCATATATTATTATGCTGTTTTATCTCTCTCAGTGTCTAATCTGGCTACCTTTTGATCCACACTTATCCACAAATTTTTTTTAATTAATTAATTTTTAGTTTTTAACATTCATTTCCACAAGATTTTTAGTTCCAAATTTTCTCCCCGTCTCTCCCCTCCCCCCACCCCAAGACACCTTGCATTCTGATGACCCCTTCCTCCAATCTGCCCTCCCATCTATCACACCCCTCGCCTTATCCCCATCTTGCCTCTTTTAGAGCAAGATAGATTTCTTTTCTTTTTAATCAATCACCATTTATTTGTTGTTCAGTCATTCAGTTATGTCTGATTCTTTATGACCCTGTGAATCATACTGTTAGTGGGGTTTTCTTTTCTTTTTTTTAATGTTTATTTATTTATTTTTAGTTTTTAACATTCATTTCCACAAAATTTTGAGTTCCAAATTTTCTCTCCATGTCTCCCCTTCTGCCATACCATAAAGCCTTGCATTCTGATTATCCCTTCCCTCAATGTGCCCTCCTTTCTATCTCACCCCTTCCTTCCCTTATCCCCATCTTCTCTCTTTTCTTGCAGGGCAAGATAGATTTCTACCCTATTAGCTGTATTTCTTATTTCCCAGTTGCATGCAAAAGCAATTCTCAACATTGGTTCCCAAATCTTTGAGTTCCAAATTCTCTCCATTCCTCCCTCCCCACCCATCCCCACTGAGAAGGCAAGCAATTCAATATAGGCTATATATGTGTAGCTTTGCAAAAAACTTCCTTAACAGTCATGTTGTGTAACACTAACTATATTTCCCTCCATCCCATCCTGCCCCTCATTTATTCTATTCTCTCTTTTGGCCTTGTCCCTCTCCAAAAGCGTTTACTTCTAATTACTCCCTCCTCCCATTTGCCCTCCCTTCTATCATCTCCCCTACCCCACATGTCCCCTTCTCCCCTGCTTTCCTGGAGTGTAAGATAGATTTTTTTATACCAAATTGAGTGAGCATGTTATTCCCTCCTTAAGTCAAATGTGAAGAGTTTCACTTTTTCCCTCTCACCTCCTCCCTTTTCTCCTCCATTGAAAAAGCTTTATCTTGCCACTTTTATGAGAAATAATTTGTCCCATTCCATTTCTCCCTTTCTCCTCCCAATATATTCCTCTCTCACACCTTAATTTTATCTTTTTAGATAACACCCCTTCTTATTCAACTCACCCTCTGCTGTGTGTGTGTGTGTGTGTGTGTGTGTGTGTGTGTGTAATTTCTCCAACTACCCAAATACTGAGAAAAGTCTCAAGAGTTAGAAATATTATCTTTCCATATAGGAATGTAAGCAGTTCAACTTTAGTAAGTCCCTTATGACTTTTTTTTCCTGTTTACCTTTTCATGCTTCTCTTGATTTTTGTGTTTGAAAGTCTAATTTTCTATTCAGTTCTGGTCTTTTCATCAAGAATGCTTGAAAGTCCTCTATTTCATTGAATGACTATTTTTTCCCATGAAGTGTCATACTCAGTTTTGCTGGGTAGGTGAGTCTTGGTTTTAATCCTAGTTCCTTTGACTTCTGGAATATCATATTCCAAGCCCTGTGATACCTTAATGTAGAAACTGCTAGATCTTGTGTTATCCTGATTGTATTTTCACAATACTTGGATTGTTTCTTTCTAGCTGCTTGCAATATTTTCTCCTTGACCTGGGAACTCTGGAATTTCACTACAATATTCCAAAGAATATTGTAGTCAAATATTGAAAACAGCTTTTCAGCTCTTTCAAGAGGTGATTGGTGGATTCTTTCAATATTTATTTTACTGTCTGGTTCTAGAATATCAGGGTACTTTTCCTTGATGATCTCATGAAAGATGGTGTCTAGGATCTTTTTTTGATCATGACTTTCAGGTATTCCATAATTTTAAAATTGTCTCTTTTGGATCTATTTTCCAGGTCAGTTGTTTTTGGATGCTTCAGAATGAGTGTAAATAACAATTGTTTCTGTTCTGGGCAGATACTCTGGGGGTCTGCCCCTTCCACATTGATTTTTTTTTGAATGGGCAAACTAGGCCATCTTTTGCTTTATTTCTTACCTAGCCTTAAATCACTGAATTACTGAATAGATGTTGCCTCAGATAAACTGAGACCTGGGAGAAACCCTAGCTTAAAACGACTATGGATTCCTGTCTGCATCTGGGGCCATTTCTAGTCATCCTGACCTATGTCTTGCCACTGGACCCAGATGGCTGTGGAGGAAAGAGGCTCTGGCTCGCTGAAAGCCAGTTCTTTTACAAATCGAGACACCTTCCTTATGTCACTGATCCCTTTCCAGATTGAAGGATGAACAACAATAATCGGTGATTTAGTAATTGAGAGATCACTGATAACTCTGGAGACAGCAGTTTCAGCTGGGAAGCTATCTAAAGCACTGTCATGGATATATAGACAATTTTTGACCAACTATGATTAAACAAAAAGACATACAATGGAAATGGAGCCAATGTGTGAGAATAGTTTCAGCATAGCTAAAGATCAGAATAATATATAGCTTGTGATGAATCCTAAGGACACAAATTTTAAAAGCTCTTTTGGGGCCAAAAAGGAGGTTAAATATGGAGAAAGACTGATGTTGAGTCTAGATAGGATGTTGGTAGAACTATGCAACTCATATCAAGGAGAATAAATTTATGATGGGGAAATATGGAACAAAATGGTTAACAGGAAACCCCAAATAAGTGAGAATACCTGGCTACCCACAATGAGTTCAAGTGACTAGGTATAGATGAATTAAATCAAAATGCTGAAAGTACTGGTAGATGTGAATGCCAAGCCACTGTGAACTATCTTTAAGCATTGTGGAGGATGGAAATGATGCCATAAAAATGAATATTAATATATGTTCTAATTTTTTTAAAGAGAAGATATACTTATTTTCTTCTTATTTTTATCTAAGACAACTAGGTGGCACAGTGGATAGAGTACTAGTCCTAGAGTCAAGAAGCCCTGAGTTCCAATACAGCCTTAGTCACTTACAAGCCACTTAAAAGACCCTGGACAAGTCACTTGATCCTGTTTCCTCAGTTTCCTTATCTGTAAAATAATCTTGAGAAAGAAATGGAAAAATACAACAGCATCTTTGCCAAGGAAATCTCAAGTTGGGTCATGAAAAGTTAGACATTACTAAAACAACTTACCAACAATTTTTATCCAACTAGATATAATTGCACCTGATTTTAGGTTCTGGGATATTCTTGATTATTTTATTAAAGGTATGATTTATAAGCGTTTATAAAGAGAAATAGTAATCATTAAATATAACTTCATGAAGAATGGGTCACCATATAGTTTACCATAGAACAAATTAACTTCCTCTTTTTTTAACTGGGTTATTGCACTGGTGGGTCAAGGAAATAATATAGACATGTCATATATAGAGAAATTTGTGCTGAATACAACCAAAGTCAATTGTGTTAGAAAGTGAGTTGACTCTGATTAATTTCAACCTGGAGAACAATCTTTAGTGGGATCACAAAGAAATCTATCCTTGGTCTTTTTTTGTTGAACCTTTTTATCAGTTACTTAGGCAGTGGCATAAAAATGTCATTAAATTTTGAGATGATACCAAGCTAGGAGAGATAATGAATACGTGGGATGACAAAATAAGAAAACTAAAAGATTTTGATGAGTTAGCATGATGGGATAAGAAATAAGATGAAATGGACTAAGAATAACAAAAAGTTCCTGTACTTAGGCTCAAAATACCAACTGCACAGAATGAAGGTGATGTGGACAAAGAACTCACAAAATCTGGGAGTTTTGGTGCTCTCTGTACTCAATATGGATCATTGGTGTATCATAGCAGAGGAAAAAAGCTAACTCAAACACAGGCTGCAAAAACTAGAGATGAGAACTTATCCTTGTGATGCCATGGAAAAGGAAGCTAGGTGGCATAGTGGATAGAGCTGGGCCTGGGGTCAGGAGGACCTCAGTCCAAATACAGCCTCAGACACTTGTTAACTGTATGACCCTGGACAAATCACTTAACCCCGTTTACTTCAGTTCTCCATCTGTAAAATGAGTTGGAGAAGGAAATGGAAAACCACTCCAGTATCTTTGCCAAATGGAGCCATGGAGATTCAGGTATGACTGAAATGATTCGACAACAACCAGCAACAGTGGAAAGGGTACTGGTTCTGGAGTCAGAAGACCTGGGATCAAATCTTACCTCTGATTCTTACTACTTTAGTCGCCCTTCAGTTTCCTAAATTATAGGAAGGAGTTGAAGTAGATGGATTTTGAGGCCCCTTCTATTTGTAGATCTATGAATCCATTATCTTGTTATATTTTATCCTTGTCAGATAAAATCTGAAATATTATATATTCTAGGTATCATACTTTATGAAGAAAATTGGTAATGAGTGTATTCAAAGAAGGCGGACCAAGATGGTAAAGAGAATGGAAACCACACTTTATGAGCATTGATGGAAGAAACTGGGGTATTTAATTTTGAGAAGATAATACTTGGGAAAGGTATGATAGCTGTCTTCAAGTACTTGAAGGATTGTCCTGGGTAGTAAGGTTATTTTTGTTCTTCTTGGCTTTAGAGGAAAAACTAGTAGCATTGTGTGAAACTTAAGGGGAGGCAGACTTGAGCTCAATAATAAAAATTCCTAAAAATTTGATCTTTCTCTGGATAACATGGACTGCTTCCAGAGGTGATGACTTTCTCTTCACTGAGTGACCACTTATGTGGAGTGTTGGAGATGGTTTTATGTTTTTGTTGCTGTTGTTGGTCAGTTGCTGTTTTGACTAATTAGCCTCTGAAGTTTCTTCTGACTCTGACTACAATTTAGCCTTATAAATTAGACTTGCCATCCCTGGAGTCATTTCGGTGTGTATTAGATGACTACTTTTCACCTACATCATAGGAGAATTTCATGCGAATTTCACTAAGTGTTTGACTACATGACCTCTGAGGTTCCTTCTAATTCTCGAATTCCACAAGTTGATCAGAGTTCAGAGTAGAATGAGTGATCACTGTTGACTGAACTTTTGAGGGCCAAGTAGAATTTAGGTAGGCATGGAAACATTATTCGAGTTTGGAGGAATAGTGTGAACACAGGGGTGTAGGTGAAAATATGTAAGGTGTATTTGGAAATGAGTAGATCATTTTGGGTGGAATAACTCATTTATCTGAGTGAAAAGGGTTAAGTTGTGAATAAATTAGAATCAAATTTTGGAGGAGCTGAGAATTCCAGAAATTTAAACTTTATACAGTAGGCACAGGGGAGCCATTAAAATCTTTTCAGCAGTAATGTCAAATAATAAAAGAGATATTTTAGGAAGAATTTTAGAGTGAGGTTGGACCAATCGTCTATCTTTATTATCTCTTGTTGGAAAACTTAAATTCCCAACTGTAATTTTTGTTCTTAACTGTATCTGGGTCATATTTACTTATAATTCTTTGTTATAGTTAGTAGGCACTTAATATTTGGTGATAGCTTGATAATCATGCACTTATCATTTCTTACTCAGATAAAGTGCTCCCTACTCTGTGTTTGCATAGCTTTACTTCTCAGAGAGTCTTACCTTTCTCCCAATGGAACTTCTGTATGCTATTTTCTAAACATTTTCTTATTCTGAAGTTTAACCATATATTCTAAATAACAGGCCATCCATTGGCAAATTGAGTGAGCATTGTTGCTATAACAACACTCAAATCCTCATCAGTGGATTATTCTCCAGAGTTTTTGAGGACCAAATCATTATAGTTCAGTTAGATTAATCAAAGAGTCAATAAGCACTTAATGTGTATAGAGCTAGGCACAAAGCTGTGTGTAAAAACTGTGTGTAAAGTTTAGATGAAATATAGTCTCTTCTTTCATGGAGCTTACCATCTTTGTTGTTCTGTCATTTTCAAGTGTGTCTGACTCTTCATGACTCATTTGGGGTTTTCTTGGCAAAGATACTAGAATGGTTTTCCATTTCCTTCTTCAGCTCATTTTGAAGATGAGGAAGCCTAGGCAAACAGGGATAAGTGACTTGCCCAAGGTCACACAGCTACTAAGTGTTGGAAGCCAGATTTGAACTCAGGAAGATGAGTCTTTGTGACTATAGGCTTGGTGCTCTAACCAGTGAGATACCTAGCTGCCCAAAGACAGAAAGTGGGGGATTGAGAAATTGTCAAAGGTCTTAATGTTGGACAAAATATGAAGGTATCTTATTTTTGAAAATCTTGTTTGTAGTTTTAGGTTATAAGATCAGATATTGAAATATAAAAAACAGGGCTAGAGACCATCTAGCTCAACCTCCTTACTTTGTAGATAAAGAAACTGAATCCAAGAGGGGGCTTAATGACTTACCTGACATAATACAATTAGTAAATAAATGAACCATGATTTGAATCCAGGTCCTATGATTTTGGATCCAGTGCTCCTTCTATAGTACTAATCTTCCTTGATTGAAAGGAAAATGAAGAGATTCATGGCAGGCACAAAGAGGCTCTAGCATATTGTCAATGACGACACATACAAGATTACAGAAGTTATATCACTCAGGAAAAATAGTATCAGAAAGGGAGGTTGGGCTGGTCACATAGTGAAAGTGAGGGAGAAATGAAGGACAATCCTGGTGCTGTACTAGTGCCCAAAAGAATGCTAAAAGCACTAGATAAAGGCCTCCAGTATGCTGAGTAAGGGGCAGCTAGGTGACACAGTGGATAGAATGCCACACCTGAAGTCAAGAGGACTCATCTTCCTGTGTTCAAATCTGACCTTAGGCAAGTCACTTATTCCTGTTTGCCTCAGTTTCCTCATCTGTAAAATCAACTGGAGAAGGAAATGACAAACCACTCCAGGATCTTTGCCAAGAAAACAACAAATGGGTCACAAAGAGTCAGACATAACTAAAAAATGTCTGAACAACAGTAGTGTTGAATAGTTCAAAGATGAAGGATTTCTGGAGTGCATGGACAAAAATCCTACAGCATGAATAGAGAAGTATGGGTTTTAATCTATACCATCAGAGAGGTAACCCAGAGTGATGGATCACAGAGCCATTGACATAATAACATATTTTAAAACTCCAGGAAAGGATAAAATACTGTGTACCTAAATATCCTCACTCACTGTTAATGTCTGACCCACCCCACTCCTACAGCTGGTGAACACCTAGGTCATTAATGTCCCCATTTTCATTGAGTTCTGGACCGTAGCAATTTTGATAGGCCGCTTGAAAATGACCATGTTGGTTTTCTCGTCTTATTTTTAAGACTTAAAATAAATTCTTGCTTTGAAGTCTTCTTAGCCCCATTCACTCTCCTTTCAACTGAATCCTCAGAGATTATGTCCTTTAATATCCATCAATTTTTAGGAACTTTCTTACTTTCATATGTTTATTCATTACTCCATATTCAATTAAGTTCAACACACGTTAAGTCCCTGTTACTCTATGCAACAGATATTGTGCTACATGTGGTGATGTAAAGACAGAAATGAAGTAATACTTCCTCTCAAGGAAATTCTATACTACCAGGGAGAAATAAAATGCACATCAATGAGTAAAAGCAACATATATGTTAAGTAAATACAAGTAACAAAGGGGCAGATACCACTAACATCTGTTAGTGGAGGTTAAGAAAGATCTTTTACAGAAGACGGTGCTTGACTTGAACCTTGATGGAAATTAGACATTCTAATTTAGAACTATGGATACTCTTAAATCCAGCAATACCACTGCTAGGTCTATATTCCAAAGAGATTTTTTTTTAAAAAGTGAAAAAGGACATATTTGTTCAAAATCATTTATAGCAGCTCTTTTTGTGGTGGCTGAGAATTGGAAATTGAGGGGATGCCCATCAGTTAGGGAATGACTGAACACACTGTGGTATATATATGATTGTGATGGATTATTATCATTCTATAAGAAATAACAAGCATGATAATTTAAGAAAAACCTCAAAAGACATAATAAACTGATACAAAGTGAAGTGAGCAGAAGCAGGACCATGTTATACACAGTAACAGCAATGTTGTATGATAATCAGCTGTGAATTACAGCTATTCTCAGCAATACAATGATGCAAGAACCAAAAGACTCATGATGAAGCATAATATCTGCCTCCAAAGAAAGAATCAGTATTGTCTGAATATAAACTGAAGCATGTTATTTTTTGCTTTCTTTCGTTCATTTTTTATTTGAGTCTTCTTGTACAAAGTGACTAACATGGAAATGCTTTATATGGTTGCACATGTATAACCTATATCGAATCACAGACTGAAGGAGGGGTGAGGAGAGGGAGGGAGGAATGGATAGAATTGTAACTTAAAAAACCGACAAATGTTAAAAATTGCTTTAATGTGTAGAAAAATAAAACACTCTTTAAAAAAGAAATTAGGCATTCTAAGAGGCAGAAGTAAGGGAATGGGCAGAAGAGAAGTAGCCCATACAAAATCAAAGAGAAGGAAGATGGAATTTTGACTATGAAGAACAGGAAATAGGCTAGTAGTGTACATAAACAGAGTACTGTGCCACAAGATTTGAAATATAGGCTGGAGACAAACTTGAAAGTCTTTAAATGTAAACAGAGGAGTTTGAGTTTTATCCCGGAGGTAAGAGGGACACATTGGAGCATCACAAATAGAGGAATTAATTATAGGGTTAGATGACAGTGGAAATGTGTTAAGTCCTTAGTACATGCCAGTCTCTCTGATAGGTGCTGAGAATACAAGACAAACCAACAAAAGCAATAGTTCCTACCCTCAAAGTGCTTCCATTCTACACTGGAGAAATAACATGACAGATGTTAATACAAAATATGTACAATGTAAATGCAAAGTAACTTTTTTGCAGGGGAGAGAGGGAAGGTTACCCCACAGGTAACCTATCCTTGCTCAGAAACTGTATTTTCTATTATTATACTACATCCTTTAAGGTATATGTACAGATACAATCCTTTTATTTCTTCCATTCTTCTTGCATCTGTTTATCATCAGAGAGTTGTTCTCTTACTTCTATTTATTACACCATATTTTATTGTCATTCATCATTATTTCCTACTTCTTTCCTGGAAATAGGAAGCTATTCTATTAAATGAGTGGTTTTCATGGAGGTATTTGAAAAGACTTCTTTTTCTCGCAGTTCTGCTTCCTTAGATAAAATTCAAAGTCTGTCTTGCACAGGGACACCTTCAAGTTCATTTCTGAATAAATCCTGTCAGCTCATGTACTGGCTTGAAGGAATCAAAGAGTAGGAAGCTATTTGCCTTTCTTTCAAGGCCCCAGAGTGCTTCCCTGGTGGTAACTATTAGCTGAACACCTTGATGTTGAGAAGAAATCCAAAGCTTGACTGACATTTGCAAAAAGTGCTGAAGAAATCCTCAAATCATATCTTAGAACAAAATGAAATTATGGAACTTCCTTTAAAAATATACAGTAGCCCTGTCTGAACAATATTAGTTTTATTTTCTACTAATCCAAAAAAAGGGAGAAAGATTCTGTGCTAGCAACTTAAACAATGCCTGATGGTTGCCTTGTGGAAAATATTTTCAATTATTTGGAACTCCACTTATCCTACCCTCTAATTCTTATTCAATTTCTCTGTCAGACTTTTTCTCTAATAACAACTCCAAAGCACACCTTTCCAAAGCAAAGGTTTCATAGTGTGATGTAGCAAAAGTGAACAGGATGTGGGGTCAGAAGGAAAAATGGAAGGAAGCTAGAATTTATTAATGATTTACTATGTGCCAGGCACTGTGCTAAGCATTGTGTAAATATTATCTCATTTTATCTTTATATCAACTCTGGGAAGTAGGGGCTAAACCCCTGTTTTAGAGTCTAGGAAACTGAGGCAGACAGTTATTAAGTGATGTTCCCTGAGTCATATAACTGGTAAGTTTTTGAGGTTAGATTTGAATTTAGGTCATCCTGACTCCAGGCCCAGTGCCTAGGCCCCTTAACTTTGAGTCGGTCACCTCTTTGGGCTTCAATTTGCTCATCCAATAAAATAAAGGAGATGGGAAGTTGGACTAGATGAACTTTCAAATCTATAATGTTATGACCTAGATCTAAGGGCCTATGATTCATCCTCCATAAATAATAAACTGGTTTAGACAAAGCCAAAGAAATAGGAGGCTTCTGTGATTGATTAGAATCAAATGACGTCAATATCATAAAATCCACAGAGGAATTTTACTTTTCTTGCCTTTCTGGAACTGTGGGCCAAAGCCAAGAGTTGGCTCTAAAATCCTAAAGAATCTGCTACAGGGTTTATTGCTAGCTCTGAGCAAGGAAAATCTGAAGCTGATAGGAAATTACATTGCATATGGGTATCTGGAGTAATTTCTGATGTTTCTTTCTGAGTTCAAACCTATCCTCAGATGCTTATTAGATGAGTGACCTTGGGCAAGTTACTTAACCCTGTTTGCCTCAGATCTTCATCTGTAAATGAGCTGGAGAAGGAAATGGCAAACCACTCCAGTATCTTTGCCAAGAAAACCCCAAGTGGGATCATGAAGAGTTGGAAGTGATTGAAAAACAGCAAAAGCAAATGGCTATTTTTGCAAGAATGTTGAGTAGTTTGGGGTGCAATGGATACAGTACTGAGCCTGGAGTCAGGAAGACCTGAGTTCAAATCTGATTTTAGATACTACTTCTTAGTTATGTCAACTTGAGCAAGTCATTTAACCCTGCTTGCCTCCATTTTTTCATTTTTAAAATGAGCTGGAGGGGGAAATGACAAAAGACTCCAGTATCTTTGCCAAGAAAACCCCAAATGGCGTCATGAAGAGTTGGACGTAATTGAAACAACTGAGCAACAACATCTGATATGATATTACAGTAGCCTTGTGTGTCAGTTTTTTTTTAACTTAAGGTAATGCTTCTAATGGCATTCCAGTTGATGTGCACGTATGGTTAATGCATTGTGATGCCCATCATTCCATATTTTCATATCTGTGCAGTCTATCCAGCATACTCCTATACTTAACTGCTCTTTTTTCCTCCTTAGAAATGTTAGCTTTTAAAATTTTATCACAAAGGTACCAAAGAGTCCATTTTAGATGAGTACGAAGACAGGCATCTCAAATTGAGTTGGACATTAATTTCTTACCAATCTGGACTCCTTTACTCTGCCCTAGAAAACTTTTCATCCTAGGAGATTACTTCAGCCTTGGAATTCATACCTTGGAAATACCCTTTGGCCCCTCCCTCTGATTGGATAGCTCTTCCCAGAACCTTCATTTAAGAAAGGCACCCCGGCCAGGTATCAGCCTGGTGAGAAATGAAGAGATACCATCCTGCTTCCGACCTTTTGTTTCCTTTTATGTATTTTCTTCCACCATTAGAAAGTAAGCTCTTTGAGACCAGGGACTGTCTTCTTGTTTGCATTTGAATTCCCAGTGCTTAGCACTTTGCCTGGCACATAGTAAGCAAAAGTTTAAATAAACAATCAATTTTTGTTGCCTGACTTGCTAGGTTTGGAGGCCAAATATAATGGATAGCCCAGGTAAGTCTGTAGGCTTCAAATATGGAAGGACCATGGCTCAGTACTTCATCATGATTAATTGAAGTGCTATTGCTCCGTATATGCTAAGGGTACGTTTTGGGTTTTTAGCACAATTATAGTTGGTATACTCTTGGACTTCTCATAGCTCTCTCCTTATTTCCTTCATTCCCTTTAGAAAATAGCTTCCTATTCATGAAAACAAACAAATAAAGCACCCTCATCCCAAATTAGTGGCACGCTTGCCATAGGGGAAGGCTGACATATTTGCAGTAGGGAGGGTTGCTACAAACCCTTCTGAGATTAATCAACATTTCTTAGTTGTTGTGGTATGGTTTAGTTGTTTTCAGTTGTGTTTGACTCTTCATGACCCCATTTGGGGTTTTCTTTGCGAAGGTACTGGAGTGGTTTACTCTTTCCTTCTCTACCTCATTTTACAGAGGAGGAAACTGAGGTAAATAGGATTAAGTAACTTGCCCAGGTTCATACAGCTCATAAAGTATCTGAAACTAGATTTAAACTCAGGTTTTCCAGGCCCAGTGCCCTATTCGCTGCACCATCAATGCCCAAACTTCCTTAAAGCTTACTTCTTATGGTAGTTCTAACAATAACCACTGGAATCTCTCAACTCTCTGCTTTCTCCTTCAAGTCTCTGTTATTACTTGTTCCCATCTATCTATTCTGTAGCTCTCACACTCTCAACCTGTGTTCAGGACAGATACTGATACCTGGAAAAGTTATGGTTGATTTCTTCACTAGGAGACTATTGTGGTTTTCTTTCTTTGGGCTGTTTTTCCTTTTCTGAGCCTTAGGATCATAAGATCATAGATTTAGAGTTAGAAAGGCCCTCAAAGGTCTTTATTGATCTATTGTGGTTTATGGAGCCCTCACTAAAGCAAGAAATATCTTCCCACATCCCCTAGAGCTGCATCTACATCATCAAGAAGCAAATCATAGACAGAGCTGTAACTGGAAATTTTGGCAACTAGGGCAGGAAAAATACAATATACCTCTGCTCCAACATACATCAAAATATTTATAGTACATTTTTTTGTAATAGCAAAGAATTGAAATGGATTGACTGGGGGAATCCTAAACAATTTGTGGCAAATGGATGCAATGGAATATCACCAAGTTCTAAGTAAAGAGAAATGTGCTAAATTTAGAGAATCATAGAAAGACTTCAAAGAGGACCAGTGACATCATATGACTTCTGTGTGAATTGGAGGCAGAGGTGCACAGTCATCAGCCTTACTTTTCTTCCAGGCATCAAAGTCCAATGGCAAGCAAAAGTCAGGATGACTGGCAATGGCTTGGAGTTCAGTGGATGAACTTGGTGTCTTCAGTGTCTGACCAGGCTTAAAGTGCCCCATAGTGCCGGCTTCAGCAACTTTCATGACCACTAGAACAAATGGTTCTCATCCAACCCATTCTTCTGGGTCAGGACTTCACATGCTTGGGTTAAACAATCACCTCACTCACCAAAAGGTTTGAGGTCTGTCAGTTACCCTCAACCTGATATAGCCTACCTGCCAAGATGGTTCTACTAGGGTGTGGAGTATGAAATAAGCAGAAACAGGAGAACAACACAATCACTACACTAATGTAAATGGAAACAACAGCAACGAAAAATAAAAAAAATCAATGTCACAAAATTATAAAGGACTGGATGACTTTAAAGAAGAGTTATAAGGAGATATTTCTACCCCACCCCTTTACATAGGTGGGAGGTCCATAAGTGTTCAGATTTTTTATCGTATTGCTAGTTATACTGATTTCTCTTCTTTTTCTTTTGTCTTTAAAAATGCTAATTATGATATGGTATGACTTTCTGGGAGGGAGAGAGGGAAGGATTCTGGGAAAAATATGATGATTAAAAAACCAAAAAATATCAATAAAACATATTAGATGTCTTTATGGCAAACAAAATGAAATGAATCCTCAAATCAACTTTTAAAAACAAATTCAGCTGAATTTGGGTCCAGGAGAACCCTAAGCAACATCCAGAGCACAGCTCTGGGTAGGTGGCTATTCTTGGGAGATGGCAACAGGGACAGGGCAGAGTTAGGGAAGGAGATCAAGTAGAGCTGAATCTACAATAGCACCCAAGGGTAGTGAAGATGATTTGGCAGGATCCTGCAAAGAAGGTGAGAGGGAGAAAATGGCAGATGTGGTGGTAACATTTCATTGTATTGGGCATGGAAAATAGAGTTTCTGGAGAAGACTAATTTTAAAGAACTACTGCCTCCAAGGTTTAGAGGCTTTCTTCTGAAACTGTAGAAATTCTTGTATTAGTTAAAATGGCAAAGGGAATCAGTATAATTGATGACTTTTCAGATTTTATAAACTTGAAGAAATTTACAGTGGATTTATTTGAAGAACTGGAAGTTGGTGAAGCATATAAGCCAGAGAGTATATATTCATTTTGGCTAAAGGCCTTAGCCAGAGAGTTTCAGTCACTTGAGGGGTGGAGAGGGCAAAAACTTACCATTTGCCAGCTCTTAGTTTTAAGGAATCTGTATTGTCTAAATGCTAAATCAGTTGTTTCTATACTATTGAGATGGCAAATTAAAGTTCAGGACCCAAGGTCAAAAATCTTAGTTGCCCCACCCTAGTTACAACTCTGTTCATGGGGGAACTTCAGGATAATAAAATCCTCTTTGCCTTAACTCATTATCAAATGAAGTACTTAATTAGTCCCATTGGACCATAAATGTACCAACTAAATTATTAAATTTAGCTGAGGATTTAATAATATAAATTGTTAAAATAATCATTTCTTTAGAATTTATATTGTGCCAGGTATGCTGCTATGATAAATTGTTTGGAAAATTTTTCAGTCCCCTGCTCAATTTCTCGTTTTATAATTATAATTTGCAGAATGAACTGAACTCTTCCTTTTTATCCTGGGGGACTAACTTATTATCACTTGACTTTCCCTCATTTTGAAGGATTGCTCCCAGCATCTGTACAATTAAAAAACATTTATATTTCCTCACCTTCATCCATCACTCCAAACACCTGTTTTTCTATTGAAATGTAAATTCTATTTGTGTGTAAGTTCCTTGAGGACAGGGACTGTTTTGTTTTTTTGCATTTCTATCTCTAGTACTTAACTCAGTCTCTGGAATATAAGTAATGTTTAATAAGTACTTTTTCATTTATTTTGTTCATTCACTTATCTTTTCCTTTTCTTCTCTTTCCTTTTCCCCTTCTTTCCTTCCTTCCTTCCTTCCTTCCTTCCTTCCTTCCTTCCTTCCTTCCTTCCTTCCTTCCTTCCTTCCTTCCTTCCTTCCTTCCTTCTTTCCTTTTCTACCAAGTTAAAACTGAATAGCTTACTATCCTACAACCAGTTCTTTTGAATGTTGAAACTGACTATGTGCAGAGAACCCCACTGGCTGTTAGTTTGTCTAGGAAATGAACCTGATGTTCAGAGCTAAGAGGTGAATAGTGAAACTGCTTATTCCATGGAGAACACATTCATAAATCCCTACTGTTCAGCCCTGTTTGGGGTTTATGGTTATGCCCTTCATGGAATAAGCAGTTCAGTCATTCACCCAGTAGCTGTGAACCCCAGACTCTCAAGAGTACTCAGAGTTCAGGACATTGTGGGGGAGTCCTACTAACCTTCTTGCCAGGTAGCCAGCTCTATTTATTATCCTGGTGTAACATACTGCATTTTATGAACTGTAAAATGGCTCCAATCCATGTCCCATTGTACTCATTCATCTTCCACTCTTGCTGTGTGGTCCAAGACAGATGGCTCAAATATGCCAACTACCTAACTTTTATTGCAATGATTTTAATCTTGTAGCATAATAACAAGGTTGCTTTTTTGTATTCATGATCACTGATAAGCTCCTCACACGCTCCACAAATGTTTTCTGTATTCCACACATTCCAAATGTTTCACTGTTCTACACAATTCACAAGCCTAGAGCTAATCCCCAGGAATAACAGATCAGAAATGAATTCCAAATGCCCTAGATAAATGAGTATTACTGTAGTGCAATAACAGGGTTAGAATTGCAAAGTGGAAAGTTGGTAGAAACATGAAGGTAAAGGCTTCCAGGTGAATATTCAAATAGAACAACCCAGATAAAAACTTGTAAACATATTTTCCAAGAATATTAAGGATTCTAAACTGTTGAAGCTTAGTTTTGCTGATAGTTGTGAAAATGTAGCACCTAGAGCAATTCTTGGTGAAACTGGGAATATATATGTAGTACCACTGATTTTTCATGTCTTTTGTATATAATTTTGTCTTTTTTTAAAGAGTAGGTATGGAATTTTGAAGGGAGTAAAAGGGAAAAGTATACATTTTTAAGGAATACATTCCATTGGTTATTACCCATCAAGTAAAATGAAAACTTTCTATGCAACATTCACATTTCTCTGTTAAATGCCATTCTACCTTTTCTGGTGCATCTCACATTAATTCTAACTAGGCTTTCTTCTGTTCCTGAACATACCTGCCACTCTCATACCTCCATAATAATTTACACATTTCTCTTAGCTTATTCTGCCTCTAGTAAGTCAATCAATCATTAAGCATGTAAGTTGTTACTATGTGCTGCCCATTCTTCTAAGTACTGGGGATGAAAAGAAAGGCAAAAACGATCTCTGTTCTCATGGAACTCATAATCTAATGCAAGCAACTATGTACAAAAAAGCATAAACAAGATAAATTGAAGATACTCTCATGGGGAAAGCAAAGTATTAAGGGAATCAGGAAAGACTTCCTGGAGAAGGTGGGATTTTAGCGGACTTGTAGAAAGTCAGGGAAACCACAAGGCAGGGTATTTCAAGAATGTGGGACAGTCAGTGAAAATGTATGGAGTTGGGAGATGAAGACATATATGTGCATAATACAAAAACAACATATATGAAATGTGTGAATATATTACATATGTACCCAAAATGCTTATATCACCTATACACATTATATATAATCTACATATATGTATAATCTACATATACATATATAATGGGAAAATAATTTGTCATATATATTATATATAATATAAATTATTACCAATATATCACATATATATCCCTCTTCCAGTTTATAGATGCATACATGAAATATACATTATTAACAATATATTATGTATATCCATTTCCCAGCTTATAGATATATATGAATTATTATACATATGTAATATATACTCATATTCCTTACATATGTATATGTATAATGCATATCACTCTCCCACCTCCATGCATTTTCATTTTTTGTATTATAAATTCATTGTATGTCTATATATGCATACATACATGTATACATACACATATACATATGCATATGCATATATGTATGTTTATATATACATAGATATCATGGAAGTTGATGAGATCACCAAGTATCATAGTATATAAAGAAAAGAGAATTCTTTAAAACTCCTATCCACTGCTGCCTTCTCTATGGAGCCTTCCCATTTCCCTGAGATGAGCAATAATTATTCTTCATGTATTTCACATAGTACCTCTTTAATGCTCATGTGATATGGTAATTTTTAAAAAATTTTTTCTCTATGTGATATGTTATTGTAAAGTGTGGCTCATTGGGTTGATATCTCTCCTCTTACCAGATTACAAGCTCCATATGGTCAAGAACTATATTATTTTATCCAGACTGTGCTCCCCTCTGATGTCTAAAGCAGGACCTGGCACATAGCTGGGGTCAATACCTGTTTTTTAGTTGGGTGAAGTGTCCCATTGATTTTTAAAGTTAAGACAAATGTGGCTTTAGTCTCTCTTAATCCATCAAACATTCTTTCTTATGGTTGGGGATCTTTAAATCCTTCTGCTACTTTCTGGTACACTGTAGGTGCTTAATCAGTGCTTAAATCCATCACAGCTGATGAGACCATTCTAGTCTTCTCTTCTCCAATGTGGGTTTATCTAAATTTCATAAATTTATGTTCTGGGAATGCTTTGATAGTAGCACATCCTTCTTCTCAAAGTCTGTACCTTTTCACCTTGTGTTTGTACAAGGACATGCTTTCAAAGCTTGGGGAATTTTGAAATATTAATAACTGTTAATTAATTAAAAATGTTTCATGTCTCTTTGCAAAGCCTTTCTTATAGAGGTCAAATGATGGGAGCAGTCATGATACCATTTGGCCAGCTTTCTATTGCTTCCCACCTGAGCAAACAAAATGCTGAGTTCAAAATTTTTTATCATTAATGCCGCCTGAGTGGATTCTCTCATATTTTTCCAACACCTTCAGGGAGTTATATGACTTACCTGCACAGGCAAAAAGAAAAGAAGTAAAAAGAAAAGAAACAAAGGAAAGGAGGAAGAAAGAAAGAAAAGAACAAAGGACAGAAAAAGAAAAGCATATGCACACATAATAGCTTTACTTATTCTACTGCATTAGCTCCTCTAAATGCTGTCATGTTATTTCTAAACTCATGTTTCACTTGTATAAGTTCTACCTCATTGCATGATAATGAAGCTGGGTTATTAGAAATATCACTATTAATAGCATTATTTATAAAGTATCTTTAATATTGTAAACCATAAATCTCAAACTACCACACTTCGGTTTTTAAAGTGCTTGCTCACACACCATATTAATCTTTATTACAACAATCCTCCTTTATCATAGCCAGAAGGCCATATTTTCTGTAACACTGTGATAATGAAGGCATGATGGTGAGAATATCCTGCTGTTAACCTGGCAATTCATCACCAGGAAAACCATTTTCCTCAATGATCAATTGTCAAGCTATTTTCTGGTGGTTGTGCATAAACAAGAGGGTCTTTGCTGTCCTGCTCCTTCAATCTAGTGCTATTAAACCAATTGATTAAAAAAAAAGTATCCCTGAAAGCTCTGTAGATCCTTCTTCTCTCTGCCCCGAATTCTACCCCCTCCCCCTGGTTTGAAGAAACCAATGGTGTTCAACTTTTGTTTTCCTGTTTATTATAGAATTCAGGATAACACCATCCCTTGCCTGATTCCTTACACATTTTTCTTGTCTTTTTTTTTTTTGGTCAAAATTAATTCATCTAAAGGAGGATCATTAAGCACTTACTATGTGGTTGAAATATTCTTAGAACAGAGGTTACAAATACAAAACCCAATGTGCTTCCTTTTCTCAAGACACTTAACATTCTACTAAATGCGAAATATGAGTTCGGATATGGGCTGGACATATAATTTCTTAAACACAGGGGATTCCCAGATGAGGAAATTCCATCTATCAATGCATATCAGTTCCTTCCATGAATCTTCTAGTTTTAGAAGATTCTGCTTAGGCAGAAGCATCAAGCTCATAACTGGGGGGTAGCAAGTTCTAGCAAACTCCTGAGTATAGCCACCAGATTAAAACATAATTGGGAAATGTTTAACAAAATGAGTAAAAATGTAATTCAACATGCATAATGTTAATTTGCGATTTCCTAAGGATCCACATTTCTATTTGAGTATAACACCACTGACTTAGAGCACTGAAAGGTTAAAGGAATTGGCCAAGCATCATATAGCTGGTATGTCATCAAAGGCAGAATTTGAACCCAGGATGGTTCTCTATCCACTATGCCATGTTTTCTATTTTATAAAATATATTTTAAAAAGTAGTGTTGGTGGTGGAGAAGAGTATGGTTTCTGTTTATCTTATTTTTTAACTAATGTTTTATAAATATATGTTAACACTAATGTATAGAGGCACATCATAGATGCAAGGCAGTATTATTTAGTCCCTTCATATATAATGCAAATGTGATTGAGGTCTAAAATTCCTCAAGATGGCAGAGTTTCTGAACATTCCCCTCATAATGAAACTGGACATGGTGGCACTGTCATAAACAATGGTATGTCATGAGGGATAGCCTTGACCAGTTTCCTTGTACAGGTAAGGGCCCGTTTGGAAGTACTTTCCTGAGGATAGAATTTCATATAGGACTTCTGGCATATTCTTCATTGTCAGACAATTACATTTCCCTGTTTTCTCTGTACCCTTAAATCATAAAGGCTATAGAAGGCAAAAAAAAAAAAAACCCAACCCAAAACCCTCTGCAGTTTCGTAGATGCCATTTGGGAAATGGAATGGCTCTCTGTAACCCTCAGGCTGAAATTTAAGAGTTTTCTGCTGCTTGTGGCTGCTGTTTCATTCCCATTCCCATGGAAACAGGCCCTAAAATGATTCTGCCATCATTATTTTTAAGCACTTTACCCTGGTCCTGGGGTTCTGGTGCTCTGTCCAGGGGAGTAAGAAAAGGATTGAGTATCAGTCTAGTTTGAAAGCTGATGAATGCTAGAAACACTCAGCTAATAAGCAGAATAACCACTTTCCAGGATGGCTTTATAGGTTCTGGACCTTAATGACTTAAAAGCAAATGCTAGACTGAATATGTCTCCCCACATATCACACCAGTGGTGGATGTCATTGTGTCTTTTACTCACACTCAAAAGAAAATAATACTGCATCTCAAAGCTGATTATTTTCTAGTTCAGGTCAGGTTGGTAGAGAGTTGAAAACCAAAAGTTTCTGAAGGTTTTTATTCACTTTTAGATGAGTTAAACTTTTTTATTCATGTAGAAGACCTGGATTCAAATCCTACTTTATTCTACACATTACCTATGTGATCTTGGGCAGGTCTCAGCCTCTCTGGGTTGAGAGGTTCCTCCTCTGTTCAATGTCAGGGCTAAACTAATTGACCTCTAAGGACCCTTCCAATTCTATGTCCATCATCCTAAGAGGCCCATGTGTCAAAGTCACCAGGTGACTGCTTTTTGGTTTAAGTATGATGAGGAAATAAAGTGCTCCGTTTTTGATCGATGATGATGTCAGAAGGATCAGCGTTCTCATCAGTACAGGAGTTCTCTCCAACAGTGTAAGTCATAGCCCATCTATGGCTGCCATCTTGCATAACGCTTGACTGTGATTTCCCATAAGTTTGCTCAAGGAAGTCTATCTATTGTGCTAGCGTCCTATATGGCTTTTCCCTAAGACAGCAAAGATACCAGTGAAGCATTCAGGGGCCCTACCTGTTATTCTTCAGTCTTGCTACTTGACCAGGACATCTTATTTCCTTACCATATACTTACCTGATAACATCTTTTAGTCTGATTCTTCTTTTAAATTCCTTCTTATATGGTATAGCTTGCTTGCACCCACTAAGAGCCTCCCACATACTCTCCATGATGCTCATGAATGAATGAATGAGTGAATGAATGAAAGAGTATTCACTAAGGGCAACAATATGCCATGCACTTTGCTAAGTGCCATGCTCAGTTCTAATTCTTCAGCACTTGCTGTATTCTATGTATACAAGCTATGCATAAACACCAGTAGAATATCAATTTTAATAAAAATATAAGAGTTTGCATCGGAGAGAAGTTTAAGACTGTTTTAAAAAAACTTTAAAATTTTCCTGATAGCAAAATAGGAGTAGGCAGCCATAACACGAACTACCATAATAATACCTCCAAGCCCAACTGTTTTTAATCCTTCTTTTTGAAGAAGAACAGTGACATCACAGGGTGATGTCTTGACTTGTGCATGAATTAAATTTAAGACAGGTGGAGATCTATAAAATTATCAGCCACATTCTTTCTTCCAGAGTTACTGAAGTCCCATGGCAAGACAAAAAGTCAAGATGACTGGCAATGGCCAGGATGCAGTGTATGACCTTGGCATCTTCAGTGTCTGACCAAGTTCTAAGTTCTCTATAGTACCTGCTTCAACCATCTTCAGAATCGTTGGAACAAATTGTTTTCATCCACCCATTTCACTGAGAGAAGTCTTCATATGCTTAAAGTACACATCCCCCTAACTCACCAATAGGCTTGAGGCTTGTTGATTATCCTCAACTTGGTTTAGCCCATCTGCCAAGACAGTTTCACCAGACTGTGGCTGCTGTGCATGCTAGTTTCTTGGAGAAATAGGCAGGAGTTGGTGGAGACCAAAGGTGATGAGTAGTCCTGACAAGGATTCAGCAAGCCCTCACGCCAAAGGTGCTAATCCTCCTTGAACATCCCATGCACCCCCAAGCCCAATATATCATTCATGTCATGGAGGAGGTCAACAGCAAAATAGGGAATGCTAGTGGGGATATACAAAAGGAATTTTGTGTGACCCAGCTCCATTATAGTAGATAGGAAAGTCCAATAGGAGTCATCACATTCTGGCCTTTTGGGCTCTGATGATACCACTGATTGGGTTAGTACCCTGGTTTATATGATAAATTGTTCCATGAATCTAAGAAGTACAAAGGGTATTATTGGACTGCTAGCTGATTTCACCTGAAACTCTAATAATGATCAGCTTGACTTGGACAATGGAATAAGTGGTTCCCCTTTGTGTTTTGGTTTTCATAAGAAGATAAGATATATTGGGACAAATCAGAAATATGAATACCCCACCTACTGAAAGTGTTTTAGTGCAGGTAATACTGATCTCCAAAGGGCATAAATCATGTTTCCTTGCCAAGACTAATTCTTCTATATGCCTAAGTTAACCCATTCTATCCCATCTTCTCCAACAGATTGTTTCCTCTGTCACCTCTACTCCTGTGTTAATCTTCAATTGCTCTCTGTCTACTAGTTGCTTCTCTCCTGCATACAAAACACCCACTCTCTTATCCTCAAAAAACCCTGATTTGATCTATCCTTTCCTGCTAGCTATGGTCCCCTATCTCTACTCCATTTTGTGTCTTACCTCCTTGTGAATGCATCTACATTAGGCTCCCCTACTTCCTTTCCTCTTGCTTTTTTCTTTCAACAATCTGGTTTCCATTAAAACTCCCCTCTCCAAAGTTACCAACAATTTATTAACTGCTAAATCTGCTGTCCTTTTCTCAGTTCTCATTTTTCTTGACCTCTCTGCAGCCTTTGTCATTGTTGTGCACCTTGTCTCCTTTCTTTAGATTTTTATATGACTACTCCACTTTTGTTTTCTTCCTGCCCAAGGATGGCTCCTTCTCAGTTTCCTTTGATGGCTCTTCATACAGATCATGAACACCATCTAGCTCCCTGATAAATTGATTACATCTAGTTAAGTATTTTAAGCTTCCTCTCTCATTTGTTTCTCCTGGCTCCTCCTCATTTCCTATATTTAATCAAATTTCTATGTGTTGCCTTTAAGACAACTTTAGGACAACTCATCTTCCTCATTTTCCAATCTTCCCTCCTCAAGGTCTGCCTTGAGGAGGTCTATCTATCTATCTATCTATCTATCTATCTATCTATCTATCTATCTATGTCTGTCTCTCTATCTATCATCTCTCTCTCTCTTTCTCTTTCTGACTCAGATTTAAAGGAGGACCTGCACTAGAGGCAAGAGATCTGGGTTCAAATCCCATGTTTGATACTACCTGTGTGACCTTAGGTAAGTCATTTAACTTTCCTGGCCCCAGTTTCCTTATCTATAAAAAATGGGGTTATACTAAATGGTCTCTAAAGTCTTTCTCAGTTCTAGATTTGTGATTCTAAAAGGTAGTGCTTTATTTAGTTATATAAGACAAAGTAACAGACTTGAAATGTAGGCCATCCCTTTTTACTGTGGAATAACAACACACACACACATCCTTTTTGTCAAATTTAAGTGTTTACCTTCTCACATAAGGTCCAGGGAGAAATTGGTGGCATGTGTTCAAGCTGAGCCCAGTAAAGCAGGCAAAAGAGCTGCCTGCAAGTCTGAATGCCAAAAAATCAACTTGGCCAAAAATGCTGATGGAAATGGAACTTTCTCCCAAGGAGAAAGGAAGGGGAGGGAGTTTTCATCATCCAATCAGCACCAGCCCCAAAGAACCATAGGAAAAAGGTACAGATGACCTCATTAACTACAGTTGGTTCTTTTTACCTGGAATGTTCCCAAAATGTGGAATACTTCCTTCCACTTCAATTTACATATGCTATCCCAAACCCCTGGGGTGCCTGAATTTATTTATTAAGAAGTTCTGATATGGCAATAATTTCCAGAGTGTACTGCCAACTGTAGTGCCCCTAAAATCATGCTTTTATAGGTAGCTACATACTCCATTTATGAGGATAGTGACCAATACAGTATTATCTATAAGATACAACATCCAAAGCCCCAGTTCTGGCTTGAAATCAACAGTATGTCAATGTCCTGGCTCTCCTATAAAGGCTATATTTTGTTTTGTTATTTTAATTTTACATGTTATTGCAGTGGGCTACCATAATGCTGAGATTTATGGATTATAAGATTTTGGAAACATTTTCTATTGTGAATTCCAAGATAATCAGACTTTGTACCATGAGTCTATAGTTGCCGTGACAGCCAAGCACAGACAATGTTCTTAGATGAACGTGCCATGAAATCACTTTATATCTCTGTTCAAGAACCTTGTTTAAAATTTTGTCCACAGTTATCTACTCTGTGCCAGGTTCTTGAGTTGATCTCAATCAGGATCTTAGGAAACAGAAGTCACGCATTTTTTCTTATCTTAATATTGTTTGTGTCGTGTCCTTTCAGTCATGTCTGATTCTTTGTGACTCCATTTGGGGTTTTCTTGGCAAAGATGCTGGAGTGGTTTGCTATTTCTTTCTCTAACTCATTTGATGGATGAGGAAACTGAGGCCAAAGGGTTAAATGACTTGCCCAGGATGACACAGCTAATAATGACTGAGGCCACATTTGAACTCAGGTCTGCCTGATTCCAGGCTCAGTGCTCTGTTCACCTGCCACCTAACTGCCCCTTAATATAGTATTTATAGTAACATTTAAATATGGAATTTAGTAACAACATTCAGGCTACTGGTGAGATATTTCGTAAGGATATGAGGAGTCTAGTGCTTTGCAACACAGATATTGTGGGTTTCAATTTTGTTTTGGTTCTGAGAAATGAAGGTTACGTGCCATAATCATACAGTCTTGAAATCCAACCCTTTCTAGGGCCATAGTCTGATTCTGTGTGGCCTGAGGTGGCCCAAGAATAGTATTATGTTATACTCAGGGAAATGAGTGCAACAAAGGACCCATAAAATCACATCACATGCATGATGGTACTGGATGGGACCTTAGAGATAATTGTTCACCTCCTTTCCCCATAGTTAGATGAGAAAACAATTGCTGAGAGATTGAATGACTGGTATCCTTTCCACTTTACCATGAATTAGGAGTCAGAGAACCTGGATTCAAATTTTCTCCTTACTACTCATGTGATTGTAGTCAATTCACTTAAACCCTCTCTGGGCCTCAGTTTCCTATAAACTACAGGCCAAGAGGATGGAGATGAGGGACTCAATGGGCCAGCTCCCAAGGACTAATCACATAGCCCTCTAGAGGACAAATTTTGCTATTTTGGCAAAGGCATCTGGCAAGATTTGGGGCTGGATGGCATGAGATTTTGTAATCATATGGGTTTTTCTGGGGAGGGGGAAAAGGAGGGAAGTTGAGCCAGAGGCTTGGGCTGACAAAGCAACACAGGAAAGAAAGAAGTGGGAAAGTTATTAGATTTGCCTTGGGTCAATTAGCATGTTTCTCTTCCACAGGCAGATAGAACCATAGTAAGCAGAGCAGAAGAACCTAAGTAGTTAACTGGACATTCTCTACTTTGACTGTGAAGTCAATCTGCTAAGGAGTGTGATATCTTCTTTCTTTGCCCATGATGCAAGTGATTGTCTAGGTATTATTTATAAGCTACAGTACCCAAAGTGTGCCTGGGAAGGGGAATAATTTCACCCTTTTCTTTTATTTTTACTAGATGACAATTGTATAGTACAAAGCACTGCCTAATACAGAGAGAGAATGAGAGAGAGAGAGAGAGAGAGAGAGAGAGAGAGAGAGAGAGAGAGAGAGAGAGAGAGAGAGAGAGAGAGAGAGAGAGAGAGGAGTGGAATTGTTCTCTTTTCTTACATTGCTTACTGAGTGGGGTGCTCTTCTTGGATCAGTTGTGAGTGTAACTGGGTTTTGCATATGCCCAGATCACCTAAGGTAGAGGTACCCATGTGGGAGATTCTAGATATATGTTTCTGGAAGAAGACATCCTGTTGGTTCCCCTAACAGGTAAGTATGAGCATTTTCTTTTCATTGGTTATGTAGCTGGAATTGGCTATATCATTAAAACTACTAGATTGAGACAGTTTCTATCTCTTTCCTGTAACATACAGGGGATGAAAGTTCATCTAAAGCTTGGGCACCATGCTTAGGTGTGGGTGAAGGGCTACTGGCCTCTCTCCCTTTTAGACCCGCTGGCCCTGTGAATCAGGTTTAGGATTTTGGTCTGTCTTGTATTTTGCTTTTCACTTCTAGATATACTTGAAAGTAGAGTCCCCAGATGGGAGAGCTTGAGCTATGCATGGTGACCTTGGAGTAGTTTTTCCAGACCAGATATTACTGCCAGCCAAGCAGGTAAGTCCTGGGAAGCCAGGGTGCTGGGATACAAACCCAATGAGCTTTGGGTTTGGAATTTGGATGGACCATGCTATATAGGAAATGAGTTAAATTGTGAGCCTAACCTCCTTCCCCTTCCCAGAAACTGAAGTGGTAAAAGAAGGAGTTCAGTACGGGAGGCAGGGTTTTTGTACATTTGTTCTTGCTGTATCTGTGAAGCAAATATTCCCCTATAAAAAACAAATCTGACTGTTAAGTGGTTAAATGGAACTAGATGCAGAAGAGCTCTAAAACAGGGAAACACAATAGATGGAGACTTGAGCCAATGCCAGATCAGAACCAACTCAAAATGGGGAGAACCCATTGAGAGAATGAGAGAACCTGAAAAAGGGGTGAAATGTGATAGAACTGACTTTTGAGCAGTGAGAACCAGGGTAGCCACTGTTGCACCACTCATTTTCAATGCAACTCCCACTGGAACACACAGAGACCAAGTGGGCGATAGTTATGCATGCCTTGTAGCAAGAAGCCGGAGCGTTCCAAACCCTGAAAGGGGCCAAGACTTTTGTTTAGCCCCATTGCTCCTGTCACATTAAATATTTAGGGCTGAAAGAGACCCAGGGAATTATTTAGTCCTACTCCTTAATTTTATAGCTGAAGAAACAGAGGTCAAGAAAAATGGAGATGACTTATTCCATCAGTGGCATAGCCATGATTCAAATCAAAGGCTTTTGACTTCAAAGTCAGCTAGGAAGAATGAGAAAAGCATTCTTTTACTGCAGCATATGCTTCAAGGAAGGAAAGAGGAGATTGGTGTTATATTGGGATCTCTCCCATCACTGCTCTTTTATATCTATGCTTCTCCCTCTACATATGCGGTAAAAGAATGTCAATACAGGAAAAAACTTAGGAAAGAAAAGGGTCATGTAGGAGCATGAGAAAAAGGGCTAGAGAAGAAAAACTATATGAAAAGGATGAATTTTAAAATAATTGAATATTTCATGAATTTTGAACAGTATAAATGTAATATAATCTTGGGAGAGTCAGGCAGAAGGTCATTCAAAAGAAACTGGAAGTTAGATCTATTTAAGTCTACAAACATACATATGTATGTATACGAATCAATGTAAAACCATACAGAGAAGTGATTCCAAGTTTTGCTACTAGTGTTCAGGTGTCAGTGAATGAGGATAGAGGCAGCGATGGGGAGGGAACAACAGCCGGGCATCCTTTGGTAAGGGGAAAATGAATTTTGCATTCTCTAGGCCAGTTTAGGGTGGTGATCTCAGGACTTGCGTTTGTAGAAGGTGAAATGACCTCTGAAGATGGTAATGAAAAAAATATGATTGGAAGTTGGCACTCAGAAATGATCAAGGAAGCAAGGAGAAAATTTTTGTTTGACTATGGACTAGGAGGGAAGTGCCTAACATTGTGAATGTGAATTTGCTAAGTTTTGACTCTCCATTAAGTCCTGGTGTGGAAAGTCAAAGGTGTGGAAATGTCAATGTAGGGTAGATTGGATTCTACTACTGTCCCCTCAATCCCCCAAATCACTTGCATGCAAACAAAGTAAGTAATGATGAGAAACTATTTGTCAGTTTTTTGTATTGTACAATGTATAGTAATCTAGTGGTTTCTGGGATTCTTTTGGCTCTGTTTTGGGAAAGGGGTGCCTAGGGCTGGACCCAAGGTTATTCAAGGCATGAACAATGACCAAGAGTTTAAGGGCAAAGGGATTGAACTGCGCTGGGTTCAGCTTTTTGGAAAGTTACTTTGAACCAAAACATCCTCTCTACCCTTGAGAAGTTTTAAGAAAGTCAAATGAAATGCTTAGGAGTCAAGATGATGCTTTTTATCAGTCTGAGGGGTGATAGAGTTCAATTTCACCTTGGAGTGGAGAGTATGAAGACCTTTATGCTAACGGCCAGATGAGAAAATAGTTTTCCATGCCTTTCTAAGTGTGGCTTCATTGTTTGTTTTCAAGTTTTGTAAATTCCATCAACACTGGACATGTTTACATTTACATGTGAAAAATGGTATATTCCAAAGTTTTGTCTTATCATCTATCTATCTATCTATCTATCTATCTATCTATCTATCTATCTATCTATCTCTCTCTCTCTCTCTCTATCTCTCTATCTCTATCTCTCTATCTCTCTGTCTATCTCTATATCTATATGTAATTATGCACACATATCCAATCCAATTCAATAGACATTTATTAAGCATGTACTTTGTGTGGACTGTGTTAAGCTCAGGGGACACAATTAGTGAAAAGGAGGACAAATCCTGTTCTCAAAAAACTTACAATCTAATGAAGTGGAGGAGACAACATAAAAAAAGAGAGAGGAAAGGGTTGGGTCCCAGGGAGGACCCAGTGGGCACATTGTTTCTTGGAGTTGAAACAAGGCAGAGCTGCTGATGCAAAGTGAATGAAAGTTTGAAAGAACAGTTTCTCTATAAAGGAAGGCAGTAGGAGGAGTTTGGCACTCTGGTCTCCAGCCCTCCAAACCCAAAAGAGAGAAGGATGAATGAGGTGTGCCAATCAAGGGTTTATATATCTATATCTATCTATGAATTTTGTTGAGGTCTTCTTTACAGGGGTAAGGCTCTTACAGTTACATGACAGATATTACAAGCACCAAGCAATTAATTCCTCACTTGGAATTTCTCAGTCCTTTATAATTCTGACAATAATTTTAACAAACTAAAGGAATAGAAAAGTGAATTATTCTTAACTCATGGTTATACATGTTAGTGAGGGGCATGTATTTATAAGTAATCTGTACTGAATGTATTTACGTACATATTTATTAAACATACACATATGTATAAAATCATTAAATATATGTATGTATTTATATTTCAAGTTATTGACAGGATGATAAAGGACTGAGAAACTGCAGTCAGGAAATTACTCAGCACTTTCAATGATCACAAGCTGCTCCCTTTTACAGGTATGACATAAAATGGCATCTTTTCAGCATCAATTATGGCTGTAAAGTGCAGACAACCACAATTTCTGAAAAAAAAAAAGATAAAATTGGAGGCAGATCAAAGGAATTTAAAAATTCAGATCTCCGAAGCATACTATTTTTCACTTAATGTTTTTGAGGTGGTTATTTTGATCTATTTTCTTTCACAACGTGACTAATATGGTCATATATTTTTATATGACTTTATACATATAACCTATATAAAGCTGCTTATTGTCTCAGGGAAGAGGAAGGAGAGTTTGGGAGGGAGAGAATCTGGAACTGAAAATTTAAAAATGAATGTTAAATTTGTTTTTTTCATGTAATTGGGAAAAAATAAAATATCAAAAAAATTGAGGTCTCTGATACTCATCATTCAAAATCCTAACATGATAGGGGTATAAGGAGTTAGCCCTCCAAATTAGCTTTCCTCTTATTAACTATGTCATTAGTTTCTCATGACACTTGCTAGCCAGGGATACTCCTGGGCAAATTGTGATGTAGAAAAAAACTTGTCTTCGTCATCTTTATTCTACTCCTTTTTGCATCCTTGTCTCTGCCTATTGTGATCTCCTCTGCTCCTTTCTCATGTGGTACTTGGATTCAACATCTCTAATATTATACATTCATAAAAATAGGTTCTGTTCACTGAACCAGAGTTAGAAGTTCTGTTATTGTCAACCGCTTGACTTGAGTTTATGTGGAGCTGGAAGAATTCATCTCTTCTCTTTGACAAAGGAGAAAGGGAAAATTCTTTTCCATCTTGGGCTGTGGAATATGTGTTGAATCCTATAGGACAGAAAGTGGCAGGATGGGATGAAGATAATTAAATATAACACCTTTGGCTGTGCACAAAGATGACTGAATCCAAGCTTCTTGATCTGTAGATTCCAGTGATTTTTATGCATATTAAAGATAAAAGAGAAATGAATTCTGCTCCAATTCACATTAATTATATGTGGCCCTTTGGCTCCTTGCACATTGCCAAGAGTTTGAAATCCTCAATATCTATTCTACTGAATATAGAAAAGAAAAATACAGCAACTGGGATAATAGCATTTGTCAGTTTCATTTACAGCTCATTTAGCTTGGCTGAATTAATGAGTACCTATTAGACTGACTTGCAAGGATCTCTTTACACATTCTTAAAGAATACTATACAATTAAATATCATGGTGGCAGAATCATAGAGAACAGAGACAGTTCATATAGCAGTTGCTTTTAAAATGGCTGTAGTTAGTCAATCAACAAGCATTCTTTGAGCATCTATGCCTTATCGATAGAGCATGGTGCTATGGGGCCATGTCCTCCATGAAGCTTTCCTACATATTTCAAGATAAATATGATTTCTTCTCCATCTGGACTTCTATGATAATTCACGTCTTTATACTTGTGTATAAGCAGACATCTCCTGAAGTAAACTGCTCCCCCCACAGACACATATTTATTGCTTTCTTGATAGTTGGGGAATCTAGTTGGCACAGTCAATAGAGTGCTGGACTTGGAGTCAGAGAGATGGGAGTTCTAATCCAGCCTCGGATGTTTGCTGGCTTTGTGGGCCTGAAAATGTCACTTGGTCAGCCTCATTCAACCTTAGTGTCCTCACTGTAAAACAGAAATAATAATAGCACCTACATCACAGGACCACTATGGAGAGTAAATAATATCTATATAATGCTTTGCAAAGCTTAAGGGTCTATGTAAGTAGTAGTTATTATTAATCTCTATGCCTTATTCTCTACTAGAATGTAGGTTTCTGAGGACAAAGTGCATGCTCCAAACATCTCTGTATGTCTTAAGCACCTCAGCATCTTACAGATTCAGTAAATAGTTAGTACTCTTAGCATGATAGACTGTTGTTAAATAAATGAATGAATGTGTGCCAAAGAAATAAAGGACAGAATTGTTACCCTAGGGGCTTAATCCTTTGTTAATCAATCAATAGCATTTATTAACTGCCTACTAAGTGCCAAATTGTGGGAATAGAAAGACAGAGAGCCATCCCTTCTCTCAAGCATTTCAGTCAAATGGACTAGCAACATACAAACGGCTATATACAAACCAAATATATAGGATAAATTGGAGATGATCTCATGAAGAAAGCACCAGTCTTAAGGAAGACTGTGAAAAGTTTCTTGTGAACAGTAGAATTTTAGTTGGAACTGAAGGGAACCAGTGAAGTCAGGAGAGGATGAGGTGGAAGAGAACTCCAAAGATAGGAGTAGCTAATGATTCTGCCCAGAGTTGGGAGATGGGGTGTCTTGTTCAAGGAACAGGAAGTAAGCCAGTGACACCGTATCAAAGAGCAATGTGTAAGGAGACTAGACAGATGGGGGGTGGGGCAGATTTTGATATGTCTTGAAAGCCAAAGAGCATTATATATTTGATCCTAGGAGAGATAGGGAGTCACTGGAGTTTATTGAAAGGGAGGGTAACTTGGATCAGATAGGTACTTTAGAAACCTGTCAGTTTGACAAGTGAATAGAAGGTACACAAGAATGAGGAGAGACATTAGTTAGGGAGAACAATCAGTAGGTTGTTACAATGGTCTAGACCTGAGGGGATGAGGGCATATATCAGTGTGGTGTCAGTGTCAGAGGAAAGAAGGGGGCATATGTGAGAAATGGAATGAAGAAAAAATCTCTAGGACTTGGCAACAGATTAGATATGGGGGGGAGAGGTGGTGGTGAGCGAGAGTGAGGAGTAAAGGATGTCATCAGGCTTGTTCCTGGTTGACTGAGAAGATGGTAGTACTTCTCATAGTAATAGGATAGTTAGGAAAAAGATAGAGCTTGAGGGGAAAGATAATGAGTTGAGTTTGGGACATGTGTTTAGGATGTTTATGGATCAAGAAAGAGGCTGGGCGGTGGATAAGCAAAACCAGCACAGATATGATAATTGAATCCATGGAAACTGATGTAATTGCATTAGAGAAAATGAAATAATATAGAGGGAGAAGAGAAATGGGCCAAGACAGAGTCCTGTGGGACTCCTATTGCCAACATGCATGACCTGGCTGAAGGTCCAGCAAAAGAGACTGAGAGGAGTGATTAGATAGGAAGAAAACCAGGAGAGAATTATTTACCAAAAAACTAGAGAAAGTGTCAATGAGAAAAGGGTGATTGGTAGCTCCAAAGACTGAATTCAGGTCAAGAAAGATGACGATTGAGAAAAAACCATTGTTAGTGGCAGAGAGCAGAACCAAGATGGCAGAGTAATGACAGGGAATTGCCTGAGCTCTCCAAAATCTCCCTCCACATAACTTAAAATAATGCCTCAAAATGAATTCTGGAGTGGCAGAAGCAACAAATGAAGGCAGTGAAACAATTTTCTAGCCAAAGACAACTTAGAAGTTTGAGAGGAAAGGTCTATCTCACTGGGGTGAGAATGGAATGCAGTTCAGCACAGTCCAATGCTGGTGGTGCCCTGGTAATTCAGAGGGAAGTCAAGCCTTAGCAAGCCAGTGAAGTGCTTAGGGATGATTGAAATCAGCAACAGGGACTTCTGGAGCTCTTAGGCCACAGGGGACCTGAAAATTGGTCAGAAGAGGATTACAGGGGACCCTTGCTATCACTGGGTCTCTGCAGGACTCTGTTGCATTGCCTGGGTAACAGTCTCTGGTTATAGTCTCAAGATGAAGAGGAGCACTAGTACACTAGTGAATAGGGTTATAGGGGAGCATGGAATCTAGTTACAATTCCAGGGCAGAGAAAAGTGCTTATGGTTGTTCATAGACCAGAGCACAGGCCAGAAGAGCAGTAACCATACCTCTCCTTAGATCATATCACCTTGGAGGAGCTGAAAATTTACAAATCCCCAGAATTAACTCTGAAAATAGCTACACAAAAATCCCTGAAGTTTGGGGCAGTGCCCCCTCCAGCTCAGAAGCAGATCCCAACTTTAACATAAAATTAAAAGTCAAAAAATAAGTTGTAAAAAGAGCAAAAACAAAAACAGAACACAAGCATAGAAATTTGCCATGGTGACAGGGAAGATCAAAACACAAACTCAGGAGAGGAAAACAATGTCAAAATGATTACATGCAACCCCTCAAAGAAAAATGCCAATTGGTGTCAGGCCCCCCAAAGAATTTGGGGACAGCTCAAAGGATTTAAAAAATCAAATAAGAGAGGGAAAGGAAAAATTGGGAGAAGAGATGAGAGTGATGCAAGAGAATCATGAAAAAAAGGATGAATATCTTGGTAAAGGAAACACACAAAAAAATGGAAAAAGATATGCAAAAAATTTACTGAAGGAAACAACTCCTTAAGAAGTAGAATTGGCCAGATGGAAAAGGCATATGAGAGCTAACTAAAGAAAATTATTACTTAAAAAATTATATTTGAGAAAGTGGAAGCTAATGATACAATTAGACATCAAGAAACAAGAAAATAAAATCAAAAGAATCAAAAATAGAAGAAAATGCAAAATATCTCACTGGAAAAACAACTGATCTGGAAAATAGAACAAGAAGAGATCATTTAAGAATTATTGGACTACCTGAAAACCATGATAAAAAGAAGAGTCTAGTTATCATATTTGAAGAAATTATTAAGGAAAACTGCTCTGATACGCTAGACCAAGGAAGTAAAATAGAAATGAAAAGAATCCACCAATCACCTTCTAAAAGAGATCCCAAAAATGAAAACTCCCAGCAATATTAAAGCCAAATTCCAGAGCTCCCAGGTCAAGGAGAAAACATTACAAGTAGTCAGAAAGAAACAATTCAAATATTGTGGAGCCACAGCCAGGATGACATAAGATTTACAGCTTCTATAATAAAGGATCAGACTATTTGGATTATGATATTTGAGAAGGCAAAGGAGCTAGGATTATAACTAAGAATCATCTACCAGTGAAACAGTATAATCCTTCAGTGGAAAAAATTGATATTTAATGAAATAGAAGACTTTCAAGCACTCTTAATGGAAAGACCATAGATTAACAGAAAATTGAGTTTTAAAATACAATGCTCAAGAGAAGCATGAAAAGGTAAACAAGAGAGAGAAATTATAAGGGATTCAATAAAGTTAAACTGTCTACATTCCTACATGGGAAAATGATAGTTGCAACTCTTCGGAACTTTATCATTATTAGGGCAGTTAGAAAGAGTGTATATAGACAAAGCACACACGCATGAATTGACTATGATGGGATGATGTCCAAGAAAACAGAATTAATGTGATGGATGAGAAAAGGAGGAAGGGAGAGGTAGAAGGTGGTAGATTATCTCACATGAAAGTTTGAAGTAGGAGAGGGTGAAAGCAGAAAGAGAGAGAGAGAGAGAGAGAGAGAGAGAGAGAGAGAGAGAGAGAGAGAGAGAGAGAGAATAAACAGGGAGGGTGGAGAGAAATAGACAGTAATCATACCTGTGAATGTGAATGAGATGAACTCTCCCATGAAACAGAAGCAGATAGCAGACTGCATTAAAAAACAAAATCCTATAATATGTTATTTACCAAAAACACATTTGAAACAAACACACACACACACAAAGCAAAGGTAAGAGGGGCTAGAACAGAATCTATTCTGTTGGAATAAAATAAAGCAAGGATAACAATCATGATCTAAGATAAAGCAAAACAAAAATAGATCTAATTAAAACAGATAAAGAAGGAAACTATATCTTACTAAAAGGTAGCATAAACAATGAAGTAATATCAATACTGAAGATATTTGCACCAAATCATATACATTCAAATTTTTAAAGGAGAAATTAAATGAGTTATAAGAAGAAATAGACAACAAAATAATAGTAGTGGGGAACCTCAACTTTCCCCTCTAAGAACTATATAAAACTAACTAAAAACTAAATAAGAAAGAAGTTAAGGAGGTCAATAGAATTTTATAAAGTTAGATATGATAGATTTTTGGAGAAAACTGAGTAGGAATGTAAGTAAATATACTTTTTCTCAGAGTTACATGGCACCTACACACAAATTATCCATATGTTAGGGCATAAAAACCTCTCAACCAAATGCCAAAAAATTAAATGTACCATTTCAGTTCACAATGAAATGACTATGGAAATATAAATTACAAATTAAAATTGGAAATGAAATAATTTGATCCTAAAAAATGAGTGGGGCAAATATCAAATTATAGAAACACTCAACAATTTCACTAAAGGGAATTATACCAATGAGGCAATATAGAAAAATTTATGGAATTCAGCCAGAGCAGTACTTAGGGGAAAATTTATTTCTCCAAATATTTACATCAACAAAATAGAAAAGGAGCAGATCAATGACTTGAGCATGTAACTAAAAAACTAGAAAAAGAACAAATTAAAAATCTTCAATTAAACAACAAATTGGAAATCCTGAAAATCAAAGAAGAGATTAATAAAACTGAAAGTAACAAAACCATTGAACCATTGAAATAAAACTAGGAACTGATTGTATGAACAAATCTTAATAAAATAGATAAACCATTGCATAATTTGATTTAAAAAAGAAAGTCAAATCACCAGTGTCAAATATGAAAAGCACCACTATTCACCATCAGTGAAGAAGCATTTAAGGAAATTATTAGGAGTTATTTTGCCCTATTACATGCCAGTAAATCTGAAAATATAAGTTAAATGTATGAATATTTACAAATATCTAAATCGCCAAGATCAACAAAAGAGGAAATAGAACACTTAACTAGCTCCATCTTAGAAAAAGAAATGGTACAAGCCATAAATAATCTATCTAAAAAAAATCCCCAGGACCAGATGGATTCACAAGTGAATTCTACCAAACATTAAAAAAATCCCAATCAATTCCAATAGTATATAAACTTCTTGGAAAAATAGTTGAGGAAGGAGTTCTAGCAAATTCCCTTTATGACACAATATATAGTGTTGATTGGTGTTTGTTATTAGTTCTTCATTCTTGAAGAGGACCATGACATCAGGAAGGTGATACCATGACTCGCAAGTGAACTGGATTTAACTGAGGAACGGCTGTGCAAACTCACCAGCCTCAGTTTCTCCTACGGAGCCATCTGGGCCCGTTGGCAAGAAATAGATCAACACAACAGGAGATGGCCCTCAATGCAGTGGGAGATGTTGGTCTTTTTAAGCTAGAGTCTTTCCCATGTCTGTTTGACTGAGGCAATGCCCATTCAGTGATTACAACTAAGCAAAATATGAGACAAAGAATGGCCTCTTTTACCTAGATTTAAAAAAAAAAGCAATCTGGGAGGGGAAGACTCTCAGGGTTTTTGGCCAAAACAGAAGCAATTGCTTTTTACATTCACTCTGAGTAATCAGGGCCCACACAAAGACCAGGTTTGGTCTGGGACCTATTGTTGACTAATCAATGAGAGCCAAAGTGATTTGGGTTTAAAGTCATGGCCCTTGGTGGGGTGTGTGGGTGGAATCTGGCCCATAAACTTGTTGTTGTTTGTCCTATGATATCAGAGAAATGATGATACGACTTGCACTTGACTTTGTTTGAGTTAGGGAGGGCTGTGCAAGGTCACCAGCCTCACGTTTTCCTCCTGAGTCATCTGGGTCCAGTAGCTAGATATTCACCAGGATGACTGGAGATGGCCCAAGATCTCCCAGACCTTGGCCTTTTAGGCTAAGGCCTTTTCAGGTAGCCAGCAGAGGTTTCAGTCATCAAAATTTATATTCCTTGGGCAGAGCAGCTCAGAGTGAGGAAGGAGGAAAGGAGAGGAGAGAAGTGAGAGAATGGTGATGAAAGAGGACAGCATCTTTTAGAGAAGATGGCATGGAATGATTGCTTTATACACAGAAAGCTTTACTTTGGCAAGGAAAAAGGCTACTTTTTCATGTGCAATGGTGGAGAAGAAGGAAATGGAAGTAGAAGCCTCTGTGTGATGTGAATGAAGAGGAGAGAAGAGGACACTTCCGATGAATGATGAAATATGAGTCAGGGTTCTCATCTGAAAGGTAGGGGGGCAATGGAAGCATGAAGAACTATAAAAGGTCTGGAAAAGCTCTTGTGGTGAGTGAGGGAGGGAGGTATGAAAGTATTGACTGCAGTGAGGGACCAGTTGAGATTATGCAACATAAATTTGTGGATCCAGTCAGTAAGATTTCTTGATTTTCTTCATCTTTGTTCAGCTGCACTTAGGCAGGAATGAAGGTAGCAGATAGTGGATGTTATCCAAGGTTGAAGCTTGGCAGAGTAAGGTTGGTGATAGGATAAGGAGGCAAGAGGGCAATACTACTTTGGAATCATTTCAACTATGATGTTTATAGAAATTAAGAGTCCAAAATTATTGCATGAGGAAGATGAGGTGGGGGATGGGAGGCAAAATTATCATTCAGAAGAGTGACTATAAAGCCAGTCATTAATAATGGTCACATATTTGTGATGTAACTGCAGTACTTCTCAAATGAAGGCAAAATGTATTGAATAGCATATGTATGCAATACATACATATATATTTAAATTTATACTATTATCCCTTTGTTACTTATTATATCCCTAAAATTGGTAAGGGACCCCACAGGACAAGGAACTTGACCTTTACAACTATATTTATAAGCCACCTGCAATTCTGTATAACCCTCCTTTCTCAGTGCTATGCCAGCTGTCAGGGCTAAATACAAGATGAGCCATAACAACCTTTTTATGATGACCAAATGCCCTGAAGCATAGATGTGAAGCTAAGGGAGGAAGATGAGGCAATAATGGCAATCAAAATTTTAAAAATGATGATGATGAAAATGATTGCCAGTATTTATACAGAACTTTAAAGTTTGTAAAACCCTTTGCATATATTATCTAATTTGATGCTTACAACAGTCTTGTAAAGTTGGTATTATCATTATTCCACCCCCCCACCTTACATATGAGGAAACTGAGTCTGAGAGTAGTTAAGTGATTTGCCCAGGATCATATAGCTTATAATTATCTGAGGGAGGATTTGAACTCAGAATTCATACATCATAATTTTTGCCCCTAAGGTATAAAAGCACAAAGATCAGTTCAGTCTCTGCTTCTTTTGCTCATGGTTGCTTTGTATTGGTGTTGGCAGCAACAGTCTCAAGAGATACACCCCCTTTGCAAACTGGAATAAGCATAGTTAAAGGGGCCCAAAACAGTCTTGTCTCTTCCTATATAAGACTGACCAGCTATGGGCCTTTATCCTCATAGTATCACCAATTAAAAATGAAGCCAAGACACGCAAGGGAGTGTATTGCCTTATTTCCCTTCTGAGAGGAATACCGGATTTTCACGGTTGTACGTACTTCAGTGGGAGGGAATGATGACTGTCCACCTTGTGAAAGCTGAGTTATAGTGTCTGCTCACTGCAGTGCATTCCAGTAGCCACTCACCAGCCTCAAACATTCTGAGTGCCATAGAACATTGAAAGACCCCAGATAAGTTTCCTGATCTAGTTCATAGGGATAGAAATGGGACTTGTGATTTCACTGCTTCAGGGAACTCCCAAATGAGGGAACCCTCTCCACCAATGCAGTTCAGCACCTACTCTGGAATTTCTAGTTATAGTTGCCCAGAGCACTGAAAGGGAAAGAAACTTAGTTACCACATATGGATTTGAACTAGGGTCTTCAAGACCAACTTTTTATCCGCTATCCAATGCTGTCTTTATGGATCTGAAGAATATTAAATGAGTGAGAATATCTTCTTTGTCCTCAACTTCCCAAACTTTCTGGGCCTTGGTATCTATATAGGAGGTTCCAGACTAGTTATACCAAAAAAAAAAAAAAAAAAAAAAAAGGCTTTCTGGTATTATCTTGATATTAAACCTTAGCCAGAGGTTCTGTAGAAAGGAAAGTATGCAGTTTGAGATGCTTGATCAAGAAAGCTCTCAAATTCTTTTATGGCTTCTTTCAATGTTTATCAATATGTTTTGTGGTATAGTGGAAAAACCACTAGCTTTAGAGTCAGAGGACCTGGTTTCAAATCCTACCTCCACCATTTTCTACCAGGATTTCATTGAACAAGTTGCTTGTCATTATGGGGCTCAATTTCTTTATCTGTAAAATTAGGATGTTAGACTAGATGACATCTGAGTTATCTTCCAGGTCTGGACATGTGATCCTATGATCTATTGTGAGCCACGTAGGCTAAATACAGCATTGAACCTGGTATCAGAAAGATGAGTTAAAATCTGGCCTCAGAATGCTGACTGTGTGACCTTGGGCAAGTCACTTAACCTCTATCTACTTCAATTTCCTCATCTAGAAAACAGGGATAATAATGGCACCTACCTTTCAGTCTGCCTCTCACAAAGGTTGTTGTAACAACAGACCATACTGACAAACACAGACAAAGACTTCCATTTGGGAAACTAGTACCACCATTTGCCTTCTCCCTCTTCATCTTATCATATAATGCTTTCTCTCTGACAAAATTGTAAGGGTCTCATTTTCTATATTCTGAAAATAAGTGAATTGTCTCTTCAGCTACATACAGCTTTGGCATGGGAAGAAAAAACACTGCATCAACCATCCCTGCTCCCTTCCTGCCTTTGTTACTGAATTGCATAAACCCCTCCACAGAATTGACAATCATACTTTTAGACAAGAGGCTAGTTATCCTAGTCTGAAGATAATTCTTTTCAAGAGTTTTAAGCCACAGTGGTCTGACCAACACAACTTAGGTTTCTGGTTCCTTCTCATTTTCCACAGGGAGATCTAGCATATAGGGGCTCCTACCTGTGATTCCTTTTCTGAGAAAAGACAAATGGACTACATTTGCCTCATTCCAGCTCCAAATAGGTTGACCCAGAGGGAGACATGCAACTCACAGAGTTGGTAGAGGGGTACCAAATATTGAAGAAGGTTAACCATAAAGTTTCCAGGGTCCATTATGCTTTGCAATAACCTTTTACAAAACAGCTGGAGAAAATGACTGACCATAACATCAGGATCAGAAGCATTTTTGAAGTGAGTTTATAAGCAACTGCTTCATTTAAAATTTTTTAATTTAATACATTTTATTTTTTTCCCAGTTACATGATAAAGCAATTTTTAACATTTAAAAAAGTTTTGAGTTCCAAATTCCATTCTTTCCTCTTTTCCTGTCTTCCTCTCTCCTTGAGACAGTAAACAATCAAATATAGCTCATGCATGTGAAATCATGTAAAGCACTTCTATATTACCAACTGCTTTTTCTTAAAAATTATTAATTTTTAATATTTATTTAAAAATTTTTTTGAGTTCCAAATTCTTTCCCTCTCTCCAATTTCTCCTTCATGCATTAAGAAGGCAGGAAATGTGATGTCAATTATACATTTGAAATCATGCAAAACATGTTTCTGTTTTAGCCACATTGCAAAAAGAGCAAGAAATCATGCAAATAAAGTCATATCTAAATAACTGGAAAAATATCAGTTGCTTATGGGTGTATTGGATATATGGGTATATAATAAAAATATAGGTATAATAAAAATGGCAATTCTACCTAAATTAATTTACTTATCAAACTACCAAAATTATTTTTATAGAACTAGAAAAAATAATAACAAAATTCATCTGGAAGAATAAAAGGTCCAGAATGTCAAGAGAATAAATGAAAAGAAATTCAAGGGAAGGTGGTCTAACCATACCAGATCTTACATTGTATTATACAGCAGCAATCATCAAAACTACTTAGTATTGGGTAAGAAGTAAAGGGGTAGATCAGTGAAATAGGTTAGGTACGCAAGGCACAATAGTCAATGACTATGGTAATCTACTTCTTAATAAACCCAAAGATTCCAGCTTTTGAGTTAAGAACTCACTATTTGGCAAAAACTGCCAGGAAAACTGGAAAATAGTATGCTAGAAACCAGGCATAGACCAGCATCTTATACCTTATTTCAAAATAAAATCTAAATGGGCACATGATTTAGATATAAAGGCTAATACTGGGTAAAAACTGATATAAAAGTGAAGTGTGAGAGCAAGGAAAAGTTTACCTGTGAGATTTATGGAAAATGGAAGAATTTACGACCAATCAAAAGATGAGAACATTATGAAATGCAAAATGGATAATTTTGATTATATTAAATTGAAAAGATTTTGCACAAACAAAGCCAATGCAACCAAGATTAGAAGGGAAGCAAAAAGCTGGGAAACAATTTTTACCACAGTGTCCCTGATAAAGGCCTCATTTCTAAAATATATAAAGAAATGAGTGAAATTTATAAGAATACAAGTCATTCCCCAATTGATAAATTGTCAAAGGATATGAACAGACAGTTTTCAGACAAAGAAATCAAAGCTAACTATAGTTATATGAAAAAATGCTCTAAATCACTATTGATTACAGAAATGCAAATTAAAATAGCTCTTGAGTACCACATTACACCTATCATATTGGCCAACATGACAAGAGAGGAAAATGATAAATGCTAGAGAAGATGGGGAGAAATTGGAACACTAATGCATTGTTGGTGGAGTTGTGAACTGATCCAACTGTTCTGGAGAGCAATTTGAAACTATGCCCAAAGGGCTATAAAACTGTGCATATCCTTTGATCCAGCAATACCATTTCTATGTCTGTATCCCAAAGAGATTATAAAAATGGGAAAAGGACCCACATGAAGAAAAATATTTCTGGCAGCTCTTTTTGTGGTGGCCAAGAATTGGAAACTGAGAGGATGCCCAATAATTGGGGAATGGCTGAACAAGCTGTGGTATATGAATGTAATGGAATACTATTGTTTAATAAGAAATGATGAGCAGGTAGACTTTAGAAAAACTTGAAAAGACTTGAATGAATTGATGCTGACTGAAGTGAGCAGAACCAGGAAAATGTACACAGTAACAACAGTATTGTGTGATGACCAACACTGATAGACTTAGCTCTTTTCAGCAATGCGAGGAACTAAGACAAGTTTCATGATAGAAAATGCTATCCACATCCAGAGAAAGGACTGTGGAATCTGAATACAAATTGAAGCATACTATTTACTCTCTTTTTTCCTTTGTTTTTTTTCTTTCTTGTGCTTTTTCCCTTTGTTTCTAATTCTTCTTTACAACATAACTAATGTGGAAATATGTTTAATATGATTTATAGCCTATAACAGATTGTAGGTTCTATTTGGAAGGGGGAGGGGAAGGAGAAGGAGAAATTTTAGAATTCAACATTTTATAAAAGTGACTGGTGAAAACAAAAATTAAATAAACAAATATTTTTTAAAAGAGCAAGAAAAAGTAAATGAAAAATTATGCTTCAATTTGCACTCAGATTCCATCAGTTCTTTCTCTGAAGGTGGATAGCATTTTTCATTTTAAGTCATTCAGAATTACCTTGGATCATTGAATTGATCCAAATCTCTAAGTCATTCACAGCTGAGCATCATATAATATTTCTATAACAGGGTACAATGTTCTTCTGGTTCTGTTTATTTCACTTTGCATCAATTCATCCTGTTCATGTTTTCCTATAGTACAGTAGCATTCCATCATAATCATATACCACAACTTGTTCAGCCACTCCTCAACTGAAAAGCATCCCCTCAAGTTCCAATTTTTTTTGCTGTTGCAAAAAAAAGCTGCTATAAATATTTTTGAACATAGATATTCATTTCCTTTTTATTTGATTTCTTTGTGATACAGACCTAGTAGAAGTATTAAGTCAAAGAGTATGCAGTTTTACAGCCCTTTTGGCTTAGTTCAAAATTGTTCTCTAGAGTGGTTGGATCAGTTCACAACTCCACCTACAATGCATTGGTGTCTCCTTTTTTCTACATGCCCTTTAACATTGATCATTTTCTTTTTCTATCTCATTAGCCAATTTAATATGTGTAAGGTTTTTTAAATTTGTATTTCTCTACTCAATAGAGACTTACAGCATTTTCCCATATGACTATAGATAGCTTTGATTTCTTCTAAAAACTGCCTATTTGTATCCTTTAATCATTTATCAATTGAGGAATGACTCATAATCTTATAAATTTGATTCAGTTTTCTATCTCTTTGAGAGATGAGGCCTACATCAGAGAAACTTCTATAAAATTTTCCCCACATTTCTTGCTTTGCTTCTAATCTTTGCTGCATTGGCTTTGTTTGAGTAAAACTTTTTTTAAATTTTATGTAATCAAAATTATCCATTTTACATCCTGTAATGCTCTCTGTCTCTTATTTGGTCATACATTCTTCTCTTTTCCATAGATCTGACAGGAAAAATTTTCCATGCTCCCATAATTTGCTTATAGTATCACCCTTTATGTCTAAGTCATGTACTCATTTTAACCTGATCTTGGTAAATGGTATGAGATGTTGGTGTATACCTAGTCTCCACTGAACTGTGTTATAAACAATTTTCAACCGCTTTCAAGATGGACAGCAGTTGAAGGGAGGTTGACTTCATTTGGGTCCTTGTGATATTGCTTTCCTTGTGACACTTAGGTCTCTGTCTCTGTCTCTCTCCTTCCCAAATCTTCTCCTCCTGCTCTCTCCCTCCCCTTCTACTCTCCCCACCCTGGTTTTTCCATGATGATAGCCAACATTATTGTCTTTAATTCTGTACTGGATGTAGCTTCCATGCAGGCACATGGATTTGTGTACCTGAATTCCAATGCCCCAGGGAACTGTTTCCCTATTATCAGTCATGGAAAATTTGTGACATTGACATGTGTTTTATGTAGTAATTATATATAATACAATAAAAAGTAATTTAATGTAATGTTATACAATACAACACAATACAACAAATGTGACATGACATATTTATATGTGTATATATATATACATGTATATGTATATATATATGTATTCATGTGAGTGTGTGTGTTGTGTAAATACTGGTTGGATAGTTTTTCTCATATGAGGAACTCAACATGAAGAAGTCCCTTATATCAATGCAATTCTGCATCTATTCTGCAATATATATTTTTAGTTACCTGGGGCTCCTGAGGGGATAAGTGACCTGCCTACTATCAGACATCTAGGATATGGCACAGGCAAGACCTGGATCCAGGTTTTCCTTACCCTGAAACCAGATCTATCCTGTGTGCCATATAGCCTCTAGAGCATATATCATACATACACAAAAGTGGCTTTCAAAAATTGTAATTCTCCATACCTAATATTTGAGAATATATTGTCATGCTCCTTATGTTCTTTCTGCTTCTGGTAATGAGACTTCTCACACAGAAGTATCTTTATTACAAGAGGTATGACACATCTTGTTGTCAGCTTTTCACAGTATGTCCATTAGCCTCCAAAAGGCAATGAATTTGAGGTGTAAATTTTCTCAAGACTGACTACTTTATAGTTCCACTGAATTTTAGCTTTAACAAATAAGAAAACTCAAAAGTATTTTTGACTAGTAATGGAAATAACAACAAAAGGGAAAGCTATTGACAGAGTGGAGGAAACTTGAGTTTCAAGATTCAGTAAAAAACTCTGCTCCTTAGAGTCAAGATCTTTAGTGAGAGAAACAAAGGAGATAAGAACTAACATATTAACTCTCAGCTTCAGAGTCTTCTAGGGTTCCTCCTATTAGGCTTTATTCAAGGTCAATCTGGCAAGGACCAAAAGCAGAAGCAGAAGCTGTATGGACTTCTACCTCACCAGTATCAACATCCACAGCAACATGGAGATCTGGCCTTTTGAAACTGGCTTGCCAAGAGCTGTCTTAGCTGGTTAGAGAGAGAGCACTTTAAATATTTAAATGAAATTATTCAGGAAAAGACTAAGGAAACAGAACCAAAGCAGCAGTCTATGCACTGATTGCAACATTGTAAACAACAATAATAATAGCAACAGAATCCAGGGAAGAATGCAGAAGATAAAAAAAAGTCAGAATGGGACATGAGAGCAAACAGGATGATTCAGTTTCTCCCTTGCTAATGCTACTATACACTCCTATTATAATTATTTTTAAACAAACTGTCAATAATGAAAATTAGGATTTAACATATAATTCTTCCCCATTTTGTCCTTTAATGTTTATCATTTATTTATAAATAACTAATATATTTATTTACCCATCTATTTATTCATTTATTTTATTCATCGATCCACTTATTTTCTCATGTTTGCCTATCCTTTTACTCATTCATTATTCTTTCTGCAATATCCTCTCTTTTCTAAATTCTAGTGTTAGAGAGTAGTTTGGGGATACAGAATGGGTAAGTGCTTTGTCCTTGGTCACACAGCTGGTATATTGCAAAGGAAGTATTTCAATACAGGTCTTCCTAAGGCTGAGGTTAGATGCCCTATTCACTTTTCTATATTGCTTCTGTTGATACTAAGTGTTTGATAAATATAATTAAAGATAAATACAATTAAATTTAATTTAAAAAGTTAAAATAAAGATTCATAGTTCCAAATTTTACTAAGATTTCCATAGTATTGGGCAATGTAATGGTAATTATGGGAATTAAAGGTCCTCCCCGTCCATTAATAGGCCTGCCCATTAAGGGAAGCTTGATTAGGGGAGGCCTACACCTTTGGTGAATTTTCTAATAAAACACTGATTCTCAAGGGTTGTGATACCCTTTGGCTCTGAGCAGTGTATAAATACTCCGAGGTGAGGTTGTTCTTTGGGCCTTACTCACTGGAAGTGTTTGTTTGTCCAGATGAGACTCTGCGTAGCAGCTAAGGAGCTCCTGGCTTTGAAAACCAGATCTCTGGGTGCTTTTATCTCTGGTAACTATATATATATATATATATATATATATATATATACATATACATATACATATATGTATATATGTATATATATATACATATATGCATATATACATATATGTATACATATATATATGTAATAGTCGGACAGTTGGGTATGTTTGTTGATCTGTGATGCATGTATTGCTAACAGTCAGACAATTGGAAACCCTGTCTGTTGATTTTTATTTCTCTGAAGTTCAGGGTACTTATTCCCCTGAACTAAGTGAATGATATATGTGCTTGATTAAAGTAGATTGTTGACACCTCGAAAGTTGTTTTCCTTTTAGAAAAGCATATCAAAAAATCTGTACAGCAGGCCCTCCTGTGTATTTCGGGGTCCTTACTGTTACAGACATGCAGAAGAGGAGTCCATGATGACCAGCTACAATCATTGGAGGTAATGATTAACTCATTGGCACAATCTCTTCCCTATGTCACTCTCAGCATTGCCTTCCTCTTTGTCTGCTTGCAGCATCTGCCCTCTTGACCACTCCTTCCTCTTCTTAATAACAAGACAACTACTACTTCCATACTCCCTTTGTGAGTTGATCGTTTTTCTCATTATTGCTTCATCCTCTATCAGTCCCTCCCTATCACCACCTTTTCTCCCCTGAGCTGATAACAACAGCAACCCAAAGGATATTACAATTATTCTTTCTTTCTCAAAATCCTGAAAATGTTTCTGCTTTTGTTGGTAGGTGTGCGTGTGTGTGTGTGTGTGTGTGTGTGTGTGTGTGTGTGTGTGTGTGTGTGTGTAGGGCTGATATGAGAGGAGAAAATTGGAGAAGCCCTAGAGTAGACTCAGAATTAAAAGAAATAATTATTGACCACTGTCCTGTGGCCTATAATTATAATAATAAACATTATTAATAATATTATAATATAATTATATTATAAATAATTATACTAAATTATAAATGATAATTGGTTATTCTATATTATATAACATACTATTGCATATAATAAATATTAATACTACATGCATATGTAATTTACTATAGACCAACCATCTTGTGGTCAATTGTGTTGAATCCACTCTGCTGACATATTGCCGGTGGTATTTGATGCTATTTTTGTAACTTAACGCTCTCAAATTCAATCTTCTGCTGCTTACCATTTTCCTAAACCTCATCTGAGTTATTCAGTCAAGATAAACTCCATCTCCCTCCCATACTGTCCTTCTTCTATATCCAGTCACATAAACTAAACACTTCTAACTTTAACTTCTGCTATCCAACTTACAAATTGACTTATCCACTATGGTGATTTACTGTTATTTTTCTGGAGGGGTCATGTAAAAAATTCCTGATGACAATCAAGAACTGCAGTCAATTTTACCTTTTCATTGAATGTGAATGCAATTTAAATCTGCATTATTTATTTACTGCAATCTCTCCCCAAACAATAAGCCCATTTCTTTGCCTGAAAAATGGTCTTGTATTTAATGAAAACAAAATGTATATGTCCCTGCACAGAGTTGAAAGCTGAAGTTGAAAAGACTCATTCTTCCCTCTGTAATATTTTTTTTCATTACTCCCACCTTTTTTTTTAATAACCCATGTGACAGAGGAAGCTGACTCATGAAAGGAACAGGGAGAACAGAAGAATGCCAATTTTTTCCAGAAAAAAATTCCCACTCCTCCCTGAAACCACTAGGAACACAAGAAAAATATATGACATTATGGACATATGTGGGATCTAGAGTTTATAGATGATATGGACATGTGAACCCATACTCAATATTAAACAAAAAAGAAATGCCCCCAAAAAGTGTTATTCATGAGTACAAAAGATACCTTTAATACCCCAGATCTTTTAATTTTTCTAATCCTGGATCTTTGTACATTTGAGGGGAAGTGTGCCATTATAGGTGCTAGATGAGTTTCACAGTTCCCCAAGCAATCTGACCTCCATCAAAATTGGTGACAGTTTTGAATATCTACATTGCCGATCTTTGCTGAGGGCCAAAGAAGTGAAAGAGATAAATTATGAAGTTTATATCAGTTATTTGTGCCATCATGATAACTCAGAGCCACCAGTTAGGAAAATTCTGTGCTGTAGAGACATATTTCCAAAATGGTATCCCTATGTGGCACCCATGTGGAAGCCAAGAATACATTTCATTCTTTAAAAACAAAGTACCATATTTTAGAAGCATGGGCATTTAAAACAGCATTAAGAGGGGCACTAGGGAAACACTTAGGATAATACAGGTCTCAACCCTAATGCGAAATGAAATTCTAAAATGGTGTAAATCATACGATAGTGGAAGAAAATGTTTGAGGCCAGTAATTACAAGAAAGGCCAACTTGAAATCAGAAGTGGAAGTCCTGGGTCCTTTTATCTTTCCTGAGGTTCAGTTCTCACTTGTGGTCAGCCAAGAAAACTATAGCCTCTATTTTGAAGGTCTCAGATGGGAACATGACTAAATAAAATAGTTTCTGATTGGGTAAGCCCGATTACTGGGTGAATTTGCAATTCAATTTCATTGCAATTATCATGCATTCATCATGTACCAAACACTGCTGGACTCTGGGGAATATAAAGGCAAAAATGCAAAACAAAACTGAGCTTGTCCTAGAAGAGCTTATATTCCACTGAGAAATATGCACATAGCTAAGTAGATAGATAGTATAGTAAGTAGATAGTAATAGATAGTAGATATTGCAACAAAATATCAAGGGGATAAGTGTGGGTCATTAAAAGCTTGGAGGAAACTAAGGAAAGACCTGAACGTCTGAGCTGAGGTTCTAAACTTGGAAAAAAAATTAGAATGTTTAATATAAGTAGGTATTGTGATGGATTTTAAATCCTAAACAAAGAAGTTTGATTTTGCTTCCTCCTCAGGGGCAATAGGGAGCCCTTGGAGGTTCTTAAGCAGAAGAAGGGCATAGTTAGATCTGGGCTTTAGACTTTAGGCGTCTCCGCTTAGAGGATATGGGAAAGATGATTTGGAGAAAGAACAGTTGCCAAAAGACCAAGTGAACCTCTGTGTCTTCTGAGAAGTTTTTGAAGCAGTTTTTCACTTTCATCATCATTGAACCAATGCCAAGACAAGAAGATGGAATTTTAACACGTTATCTCTGTTTTGTAACACTGGGGCTTATCTATGGAGGGTGGAGTTGGCTGACTGGTACCGGTTCCTTTGCTTCTGAATTGGGGCAGCACTCAAGGCCTCATGTGACCTTCTAGGTCCTTGGGTGTGGCCTTTGGACTGTGTCCAAGTTTTACTAAACAAGTCCTTTTATTAAAGGGACTTGTTCTGTTGAATTTGGAATCAGTCAAAGGGCTGCCCTTGAAGACTTAGAGGGCTACATGTGGCCTCAAGGCCGCAGATTCCCCACCCTTTCCTCTCTGCTCCACTCCTACTTTTTCTGGAGATTTAATTAGTCATTCCCTGTTACAAAAATTAGCTCATGTTCAACCTTGTGGCAATATGATGACCCTCTGGTCCACGTGGTCCTTTTCTCTGATATTTACAAAGTTTCTCTTAGTTATTCATACAATCACAATAACTCAAACTCACCAGTTAGGAACATCTTTAACATTCAGACAAAGATTTGGCTCTTTTCCCTAATTTATTTCTAGTGCTGTAGCTCCAAAGCTTCTACCTGTGGACTCTCCATCAACAACGCCCATAGTCACCAATTAGTGTTTAGAAAAACGACTTACTGAGAAGATATAGTAAGAACAGTTGGTGTAAAACATTCCTCTCAAAACCTGGGATGTATTTCCCCATAAAGACATATAATAACCATAGGAGGAATGATCACGAACTTAAAATTTAAATGCAGTGAGGCAGACATGGAGACAGTATATATGGCAATGGGGTGCCATCTGTCTCCAACTCCTGGAAGTTCTTTTTATTTTCTTTTGAGGGTCCTCATGAAATCTGCTATGGGATATGGCATTAATTAATGGGTAAACCACTCTGCTGGGCTGGCTCTTTGCAGGGTGTGGCATTTCTGCTGGACAGATTGATCTGCTTCTGGGCTGTACTGATCTGTTACTTGGCCAGATTGCTCTGCCCGACTTTCTACTAATGCATTATTTATTCTTTGAGAGGCTGTATGGCGTAATGGATAGAGAACTGGCCTCCCAGTCAGGAAGACCTGGGTTCAGAACTACCTCTGATATACTCTGGTGATGTTACCCTGGGCAAGCTAACTTCTTAGTGCTTTAGAAAACACTCCAAGACAGGTGCCAACTTACAGTAGTACAGGGAATTTCCTCTACACCAATGAGATTTTAAGTTCAGTTGCTATCTTTACCCTTTTCAATACTGCTTTCACAATGCAAAATATTCAAAACATACAAGGATGAACAAAACAGTTTACTTAACATGGCTTTACTTTGGTCATGAGATCTTTTACTTTGTAATGAATTCTCATTTTTGCTCTGAAATGATTCAGGGAGGCCCCTTGTGCTTCTGCCGTTTTGTTCTTTATTCAGGTTTTCTAGATTAGTTTTTCCCTTGAGACATAATATTGGATGCATCCTCCCAAGAGATATATCTGCTTTACAGATGATAGTGTTGACTTTCCAGATTTGTTGAGGTGGAAGTACTAGAGTTCTTAAGTGTCAAAGCTAAATCTGATAGCATTGTAGTAGCTTAGGTCAATGGTTTTTTCTTTGTTTTGTTTTTTTTTAGCTATGCTGGAAGGAATTTCACCTCCTGGGTAATACTCACAAGGCTGGTGGTTTGTGTAAGCATTCTAACCGCTGCTGAAGGAAAATTGTGTCACTGACTCATGAAGGTGTACATTCAATCCAATAGCATCTGATTTCAGTGTAACCACTTTTCTGAGAATACATTTTCAGGTCATCACAAGTGAGGGTGGTCAGTTAATCCTATGCATTTATTGGAAGCATTTTAATTTTACTTTTTGCTTAAGGTAAGATCTTAAGATAACTCATACTCAATTGTTTATTTTGCTTAAGCATTCTGAAAGTAAAACCAGTTCATAAAGTCAGATTGAGGAAGAAATCAGAAGGAAATTGATTTTTAAAACCAACAGATGCTACTGATACACTATCTGAGAGGCTGGGAATCTGGTCCACTTTAGTCTCTCATCTCTTGCACCTTCTACTAAAGTACCACCCACTTTTTTCATTCATTTCAGCCTGTTTCCCAATATACCATCTGTCAGCCTCATCCAAGAAAGCTCACAGACACAAGAGGAAGACAGAGTAATATAAAGGCAGCTAGTTCGTGCTAGAGGGTTATACCGTCAAGATCAAAGATTGCCCAGCCCCTTCCCTTGACTACTGTGCACAAGTGTGCACACACCCCCACACAGTCTATGGATATAATTAATGCCCATACAGTGTGCAGAGAAGCAGTCTGGAATAATGATCTCTAGAATTCGGAAGATACAGACTTCAGGTTAGAAACTTAATATTGCTAGATTTTTTCACTGCAATGCAGAGAAGAATAGGTAATTCAGAGCACACAGAGATTGTAGGAATCTCTAGGTGATTTATTCCTATTTCCAATCATCTCAAGAATATACTTTAGAAGCAGTGATTGAAATTTCCAGTGCTTTTTTAATTCTTACACCTCTGTGATCTTGGTATGGATTCCTTGTCACAGAGTCTAATATCCTCATATGCACATTACATTTTCCATCACCATGTCCTGTCCAAACTGAATATTTTTCTTAATTCAATTTTATGTAATTATAGCAAATAAGATAATCTTTCTTATCTTGGCAATATCCTTTTATATATTTTCCCAACAGAACTGAATATCATTTCCCCAGACTTGACAGATTTCATCCCTAGACCATATCTACACAAGCCAGTCTAACCTCTTTTGTTGTTCTTATTCTATTCTCTCTCTCAGTCTCTCCCTCTCTCTCTCTCTCTCTCTCTCTCTCTCTCTCTCTCTCTCTCTCTCTCTCTCTCTCTCTCTCTCTCTCTGTCTCTCCCTCTCTCTCTCTCTCTCTCTCTGTCTCTCCCTTTCTCTCTCTCTCTCTCTCTCTCATTCTCTCTCAGTATTAGGCAGTGCTTTGTACTATACAATTGTCATCTAGTAAAAATAAAAGAAAAGGGTGAAATTATTCCCCTTCCCAATGCTTGCTGATGTCCAAAGATTTCCATTCTGGGGCCACATTTACTTTTCTAATTGTAGCCCAGCATGGAGGAATTGACTTAAATTTTTTATCAGCTTTCACTAAAGTCTTTTTATGCACTGCTGGTGTCCAACCACTGCTTTTCTACATCCTGCTTAGGACTGTGGTTTTCTCTTCCTCTTTGGATGACTCCATCCTACTCTCTGTGAAATTCCATTTTACTTTTATGTTCAATCTTCTTTTTATGCAGATCAAGTTGCATTTGTCACTGGATATTAAAAATGATTACCTTTTCCTTCTTTTTTCTTCTATGTATACTTTGGGCACTGGGTCAATGTATTTATTCCATTCCCTTTCTGAGGTTCTATGATAAATAGATCAAATACTGAATCAAATAGCATTAGACCTGAGGACATAACTGCTCAACTACAGTGATTTATAGGGGAAATTTCTTAAATGGGGGGAATCCATAGAGGTCTTGAAACTGTATATTCAAGTAAATAGCACGTAGGGATACATTTAGCAAATGATAATGACAATTATCAAAACAAAGAGAAGAAGGGGAAATATATTCCCTAAGGCTGGGAATTAATTGAACACTGGAAGCCATAGAACAGATTCCCCTTTCCTTCCCTCCTCCTCTTTCCCCTCCCCCTCCTGACTTCCATCATGAATAAATCTATTTTGACAGTGAAGCAAAGACCGGAATGGACTCTGGAGTTTGACTCTTTTTTTTTCTTAGAATATTTTTTTTTTTGGGGGGGGTGTTGTTGAAAAACTATCAACAATTTTTATAACCATTCTGCTTTAAAGAACTGCCTGGTATAACATTTAGATGTCTTGTGAAATCCATATATGAGCTTCCTACCTGCTGTGCTCAATTTCAGAACCCAAGGCTGTCATTAAGGAAAGACAGCAACCTTTGTTCCCTCTACCAGGCACAACGTGTTGCACCATTTTTTTTTAGTTGTGGTGATTGTTACTGTTTTGTTTTCTGGCAGGGAGAGGTATTTGCTAACCTCCCTTATATTCTTATCCTTATGGACATAGACCAAAATATTTTAAACTCCTGGCCTTCCCTGGTACTGGCCAGACCACAGCAATATTTGCAAAATTCTCTTCATGTATTTTAAAGTCCCACACGGAGACATCAGGCCACTTACTGTAACAAATGGTTTTCATTCTTTGTGCACTAAGAGCACATTCCTGGGATAGGGGTTGCCATTAGAGCTGGTAAGCATCAAGAGTTTCAGAGTTTTTGAAGCCCCAAAGGTCAGCTGCTTAGATTAGGTAGACCTCTGAGATAGAAAAAATGGGCTGGAGATGTGGGTTATACAGCTTGGGTGAGTTAATTTGCCTGTGCTCTCTCTCATTCTTTTCTTTCTCTTGGTGGGTTTGTCTTTCTTCTAGGTTCCCTCTCTCTTTCTCTTCATCTTTCTGTCTGTGCATCTGTCTCTATATCTCTTATAGTTCATTAATTTCACTATTTCTGCTTCGAATTAACATCAGGAAATATAGACTTCCTATTTTTCTTGCCAGAATTGAAATTAGAAAAAATTAGGAAATGAACTGATTTTTGAAATAATTAGACCAAACTCCAATATGTATTTCAGGTGAGGAAAATATTTTCCAACATTTTGTACCCAAGTTTAATTGTCAATCTAAAGATGATATTTTTAGATTCATAAATTGGGGCCACAAGGGAGCTTGTACCTCATCCAGTTTAATTCCCTTAATCTGCATATAAGGAAAAAGGGCTTGTCAAAACAATCCATGTCAGCACACAATGGTTTGGGAAAAGATGCTTTGTCACAAATAATAAGAGAACTATACATTGTAAAAATTAAAATTTGACCTAAAATTGAGCTGGATCTATAATTTTACTAGTGTAAGGAATTCCCAAATCTCAACTTCCCATGCCACACTTAGCAGCAGTTTCTGAGAATTTCTATTCTTAGTGCCTGAGCCACTGAGAGATGGAGTATATCAGAGTAAAGACTTGAACTCAACATACACTAAATTGTCCCAAGGGCAATTTGATCCTTTCTTTCACTGTCTCCTCCATTTTACTTTTCATCCATGAAATTGGCAGTTTGATATAGAGGCTAGAATGCTGACCTTGAAGTTAGTGAAATATTTGAAGTTCTGACATATACTAGCTGTGACCCTGGGTAAATTAGATAACCTCTCCAGTGTACTAGACAATTTTCTAAGTAGTTGTAGAGAAGGCATAGAGAAGGTGCTGAATTGAATTGATGGAGGGAGTCCCTTCATCTAAAAGTTCCCTAATCCAATTAAACCACAGGTTCAGTCCTTACTTCTGTACCTAATAATTTCATAAATAGCTATTATTGCAGAGACTATGAGAAGGCAGGCATACTGACATACTATTGCTGCAGAATTGTTATGCAAATATATAAGCAAAGTGAGTAAGCTGTTTATACTTCATGACCTAAAAATTTCAATACTAGGTGTAATTCCAAGAAGGTGAAAGGCAAAAGTAAACATCCTATATATACTAAAGTTTTCGTAGCAACCTTTTTTTGGTAGAAAAAAAAAAACTAGAAAGAAAGCAGATGCTCATGGATTGAAAATGGATGAAAAAATTATAGTATCTGTGTGAAATGAAATGTGTTTTATTTTGTCTCTGTATTCCCATCACCTAGATGTAATCATGAGTTAACCTTGCACATATCAGGCACTTAATAAATGCTTTTTCAATTGGATTATTGTGTTCTGTGTGATCGTCCTTCGTTGCCAAAGAAGACCGTAAGAGATGATGAAGCATGCAGCTAAGGAAGCAGAGATAAAGTATAAAACAAACTAATGCAACATTAAATGGCAGCCATACTCAGATTAATTTCAGTGACCAATCTTGGACCCAGAGAAGACATGATAGGACACATTTACCTTTTCTTTGTAGAAAGATGGAAGACTATGGGGACAAAATGTTGGCCATTCTGTTGAATGCAGTCGTTGTCTTAATTTTCCTTAATCTTTTTAAAGAACAAATGGGAGATGGTTGTGACCTGAAACCCAAAATATGTCAATGAATCTGAAAGAAAGAGAGAATTACTCTCAGAAAAACAAGTAAACAGATTATTTAAGGGTTAACCTTCCACAAGCCACATTTCCTCTTTTGTGTCCTCCTGGTGCCTGCGTTTTAGCATTTTTACAGTTGCTCTCTCAGAGAGAATAGGTAAAAGTGAGAGGAGGCAAAACAAATGCAAGAAGGTCTAATGAGAGAAGACTGAAACTAATGGATAAAAGGTGGTTTCAATTGCACCTATAGATTTCTTGTATTCATGGTTTCCCCCTGCCTCAAAGTCAGCAGTAGGCAATATTGCAAAGAAGGCAATTTGACTTGTATACTCTTCTATTCCCAATCAGAGTCTCTTTTTTCTCTTTCGGCATCCCATCCCCGCTGCCATGAGGACTTGCTCAAAGTCTCCTGGGTGCTCCAGAGCCCTACAATGGGGCCACATGCTTTGGACCCTGCCTTCCCCATCTTCCTTGGTGCACTCCTGGCTAGTTTAACAAACTAATTTATTGTTGTGGTGATTGGTTGATAAATACAATGCATTTACCCCTCTCAGGTAACATATTGGCATTTTAGTAGAAGCTTTAAATGACTAAATTGAAACCAGTACCTAGTGAGTAAATTTCAGACTTAGTTTCAGGTCAGTGGGGAGGATATTCTGTGGTAGGGGGATACTGAAAGGCCCCTCAGATCAAGCTTGGCCTTACCGATAGCCTGGCTGTTCTGTCTTTCATTAACATAGATGTAATCACGAGTTAACAATTTGTCAGACAACCAGTTCTGTTTCTAAGCTTGAGGATCTGATACTATTCCCTTGGGATCACAGTTTTCAGATAAAGCCTCCTGTCTACTTAATGTCTGGCAAAGTAGAGCTTGTTGGTTAACCGCTAAATGAGAACAGGGTATGTACACAAAAGACATGCACAGTCATGGAATCCTGGTACATTCTTCCAAGTCCATGTAGGGATTTATTGTATCGGGCAGAACATATTGTATTTGCTCATAAGAACTGAGTTATCATCAGCCTATCTCCCATTATATTACCTTTCCCCAAATGAAATTCAGGAAGGTTACTGGAAGGAGAAGAAGCAATTCCTTTATCTATGTCCCCCCTACCCAGATGACCATAGTAATTTATCCTTCTCATTCAAACACAGACTGAGAGCTCAAGTACTTCCTCTAGCACTGATCCCTCAGTTGCTAATATACAACCCTCCCTTGCAAAAAAAATTATTTCGCGTTAACTTTTATTTATAAGACGTCACCATGGAAGATGTTTTGTATAATGATGAACTTTCTCTGATCTCTCTTCAAGAGCGTAGGTAGAGTTATTTCTCTTTGATCATGCCTATTGATCCTACCCTGATCATTGGGAGCTGGCTCTACCCCCTTATCCTTTCTACCTAGACTGCTGGCCTTGTTTGTTTCTTTTTGTCTGTTTTTTTTAACCACTTCTGTTCTTTGAAGGCAAGAGATTCAGAAGGGAAAAGCATATTTGAGAAGTGAACAGCTGGTAAAAGGATGGTTTTGGAGATAGGATTTAGATTTTTGGACCATGGCTTACATTGCAAGAATGACATGGTCCTGGCAGGGACTGAGTGTATTTAATAAGAACTTGGAAGCATGTATTTGCCTGGATTCTTGCAAATCTAGTCAACAGAACTCTCAACTAAACAGGATGATGAGGGAAGAAAATTGCCTATGTATATTCAAGTCATATGCTATAGAGAATACCTGTAACAAGAAAGAAGAAAATGGTTATGACACTCAAAATCTCACTGGTGACAAAAAATCTGAGAAAGGAATCAGTACAGGTAGCAGTCAAACAGAAGTAGATAGTATAAAGAAAGGCAAATTTGCCCTCATAGGTATCAATGGAGTTTGGTAAAATATGATCTATGATTGAAATATGGATCTGGAATGGTATGCTTTAATTAAAAAAAACTAGAGATAAAGTGGAGATTTAGTATTGTATGTCATGGAGACATGCTCCTGTGAAGAAATCTAAAGCAGGGGGAAGCATGTATAATGCTAATGAGATTAAAGATCTTCCCCACCCATTAATGGGCCTGCCCATTAAGGAAAACTTGAGGGAGAGTTGTAGGAAGGCTTTTTATTTACACTGTTTATTAATGAGGCAGTGGTTCTCAAGGATTGTGATGTCCTCTGGCTCTCCAAAGTGCATATATATATATATATATATATATATATATATATATATATATATATGTATGTATATACTCTGAGGTGAGATTTTGTTTTGGGACTTACTCATTGGAAGTGTTTGCTTGGCCACAGGAGACTCTGGGCACCTGTTAAAGAGCTCCCAGACTTTGAAAACCCAGATATTGGTGCTTCTCTCTCTGGTAACCATGTATGCATGATCTGACAGTTGGATCTGTCTGTTGATCTGTCATGTATGTATTGCTTATAGTCAAACAGTTGGAAGCCCTGTTTATTGATTATTATTTCTTTGTATTTTCTCTGAAGTTCAGGGTGCTGACTTTTCCCCTGAACTAAGTGAATAATGTACGTGCTTGATTAAAGTGATTGTTGACACCTCAAAAGTTGCTTTCCTTTAAGAAAAACAGATCTAGAAACCTGTACAGCCAGCCCTCCTGTGTATGTTGGGGTGCTTGCATTTACAGCATGGTGGATAGCATTTAGAAGAGGATAAATAGAGGCAAAAACTGGTATTAGAGGATACTACAAACCACATGGACAGAAAGAGAAACTAGATGAGGATTTTGGGATAAGGATTACAAGACTGAAAGAGAGACATGATAAGGCAGTGATAGAGGAACTGAATACAGACACATATAGTCTGTAGTTTTCTTTCTACTTAAAACAGAGATGCTAGTAATTCCTTTAAAAAAATTAGTAATTTCTCCCTCTAAAAGATGGAATAATTGAATGAGATTCAATTTTGGATTTTGTCCACATCAACAAGGAGGAACTTGATTGCTGGGGTAGGAATGATGGGAAACAAGGTTAATTTGTGAAATACATGTTCATGGAACTCTCACTTTTCAAGTATTTATTGTTGCTTTTATCTTTAATTTTTGTTTGATTTTTTTCTCAATTCCATATAAACAAAATATTTAACTTATTTTTTAAAATTTTGAGCTCCCCTGAGAAGAATAGAGAAAAAATTTAAAAGTATGTTTCAATTTGCATTCAGATTCTATCAGTTCTTTCTCTGGAGATGTATAGCATTTTTCATCATGAGTCCTTTGGATTTGTCATGGATCATAGTGTTACTGAGAATGCCAAGTCATTCACAGTTGATCATCATTATTTCTTATTGTATACAATGTTCTCCTTACTCCGCTCATCTTACGTTGCATCAGTTCATGTAAGTTTTCCAGATTTTTCTGAAATTATCCTGCTCATCATTTCTTAGAAGATAACAGTATTCCATCATAATTATATGCTACAACTTGTTCAGCCATTCCCCAATTGATGAGTATCCTCTCAATTTCCATTTCTTTGCCATCACAAAAAGAGTTGCTATAACTTTTTATAACTATTTAAAATATTTTTCCCCAGACAGCTAGGTGGCACAGTGGATAGAGTGGTAGCTTAGAATCAGGAAGACCTGAGTTCAAATATAGCTTCAGAAATCTATTAACCGTGTGACCCTGGATAAGTCATTTAATTCTGTTTGCCTCAGTTTCCTCATCTGTAAAATGATCTGGAGAAGGAAATGGCAACCCACTCCAATATCTTTGCTAAGAAAACCCCAATTATGGTCACAAAGAGTGGACACAACTGAAATGACTCAACAACAAATAGATATTTAACACATAGTTCCTTTTACTTTTTCTTTGATCTCTTTGGGGTACAGACCTCATAGTGGTATTGGTAGATCAAGAGATTTACACAGTTTTATAACCTTTGGGCATAGTTCCAAATAGCTCCCCAGAATGGTTGGATCAGTTCACAATGATGTATTAGTGTCCTGATTTTCCCACATCCCCTCCAACATTTTTGTCATTTTCCTTTTATGTCATATTGGCCAATCTGATAGGCATGAGATAGTATCTTAGAGTTCTAATTTGTGTTTCTCTAATCAGTAGCAATTCAGAGCAGTTTTATATGAATATAGAAGACTTTGATTTCTTCTTCTGAAAACTCTCTGTTCATATCTTCTAACCATTTGTCAATTGAGGAATAACTTGAATTCTTATAAATTTGACTCAGTTCTCTATATATTTGAGAAATAAGGGCTTTATCAGAGAAACTTGTTATAAAAATTTCCCCCCAGTTTCTTGTTTTCTTTCTAATATGACTGCATTTGGTTTTGTTTGTGCAAAATGTAAGCAATATTATCCATTTTACACCTCATGATGCTCTCTTTTTCTTGTTTTGTCAGAAATTCTGCCCTTATCTATAAATCTGTCTAGTAAAATTCCATGATCCCCTAATTTGCTTGTGACAAAACCCTTTATTTCTAAATCATATGCCCATTTATTCTTCAAGTGTTTGAAAAGTCATCATCTGAAAGAGGAATTAGACTTCTACTTGACTCCAGAGGGCAGAACTTGAGTCAATGGGTGGAAGGTGTAGAAAAGCATATTTAGAAACTACGAGGACAATATTTTCTAACAAAGTTATCCAAAAGTGTATAGATCCTCTTGAGAGGTAGTAGATTCTTGACTTCATAGAAAGTCCTCAAGTAGAGATTGTATGATCATGTACTGGTTATATTCTGGAAAGGATTCTTGTTCAGCTTTGGGCAGGACTTGCTGACCATGGAGTCTTATTTCTAATTCAGTTCCTTGAATCTGGTGCTATGAGCCAATAGAAGTATGTTTAGGGGTATTCTGGTAAGTGTTTAACAACCCACTCTACCAATGGAGAGGAGGAGCAATCATCATATTTTTACATTAAATCTACATTACTTACATTCCCCCATCACTTTCATAAGACTAGATAATCAACAAATCAATAAAGGAATCCCTGATTTTTTAATTTCTAAGGTGAAAGTACATTGAACATCTAACTATTGGCTCTCCTGAGACAGTTCTAGTTGACTCCAACACACTCTTGCCTCGTTTCAAGTCACAACTCTGCCAATAACAGGCTGAGCCACATTTATTGCCTCACTCTTTGCCTCAAGAAGAATTGACCAAGTAGGCTAGAATTAAATTATTAGATACCTGATCATATTCAGAAATTACCCTGGCAACTGTAATTGAGAGGCTATTTGTTCATTTCTAATCACATCTTCACTATGCTTTTATAGTGGAAAATTTTCAAAATGCCACTTCACATTTGAATATATTTTTTATTTGCACAAAACTATATCTTTAACCATCTATTTCAAAAAGCTTATATTTTCAATGTACAAATTAGCCTTCAAATGTATGTTTGGCATTGTCCAGTGAAATGAGTAAGTAATGCAATTAGCAGCCTAAAATGTGAGGAGTTAAGAGTGATTGCAGAAACCATGATGAGTTTAACCACTCATCAATGTGAGATTAATCTCTATGGTAAACAAAGGATGATTCAGATAATTTAATCTGGATCCTTATTGGATGGTGACTAAGCAGAATTTGAGGACAAAATATGGTAACAGAATATACAGGAGCAGTGATAGCGTGACAATGGAGTCCTTTTCTCTTCAATTTGGGAGCTTGGAAAGGGAAAGCTAAAATTGAAATTATGACTTTTTCTACAATTCTCTTTCCAGTGGTTCCTGATTGTACTGAAACTTGAAGGTTTGCTGTTTAATCATTTAAGAAAGAGTCGATGATAATTTTTGCCCTATAATTGATTTTAGAAATTGTTTGGATATGTTGGTTTTGGAAAGAGGGTAGTTCAGAGCTCTTAGTGCAGGGTTAAGATTACTGACTTTTAGCCTTAGTTTTGACAGTAAGACACTTTACCACTATTGGCATATCTCTTTAAACTTATTTCCTGACCTGTGGAGCAGCACCGAGGGTGGGAAACAAGCTGAACGGAGCCAGTGAGAGCCACCGAGTGCCAGATATCAGTGCAGCAGCTCCTGAGACCTTCAGCCCAAAGATTAAACTTTGGCAAGTCACCTATTGAACTTCTGGGAGCCAAGATGGTGGAGTGATCAGTAAATGCTCTCTCCTCCCCCCTTGATGACCATGAAAGAACTATAAAATATTTCCCCAGAAAAATCCTGGATCAGTGGTAACAGCAAAGGGGCCAATAAAAGTCTCATAACACCTGAGGTTAGGAAAATAGCTAAAGGGGATTCCTCCTATGGTGGCAGAGGCAAACCAGAAGGACAGAGGACCCAGGGCAGAGAAAACTCACACTAGGACCCAAGCAAGCCTCAGCATCAGGAGAGGAGTCCCAGGAGGGGTGTGAACACGCATTAGCATCTAGGCGTGCCTCAACACTCCAGGGGAATCAGAAAGACAATAGGGCAGCTGGAATTACCAGTCCCTGAGCTTGCCTTTGCCTCAGTTCAGCTGAGGTGATCTCCTGTGACCAGACCACTCCTCCCCAACACTTAACAAGCTAACCCCAGGGCTGATCAGGGAAACACAAAACAAAAACCTGCTTTTAGCTTTTTCACACATCAGCTCAACACAAAGTTCTGCAGCTTCTGACTGAAAGAACCAGAAGCCATAACACTCAATCAACATCACAAACAAGAAAAAGCAGAGGGACAAAAGAACCACAGAATCTTTCTATGGGGATAAGGACCAAAACACAAACACCAAAGAGGTCAGAGCTGAGACTGTACTTCCATCTGAAACTTCAGAAGGGACTATGAACTGCTCATGAGCACAAGCAGATCTCCTGGAACAGCTGAAGAAGGAAATAGAAGGTAAACTGGCCAATGATTTTAAAATTTTGATAAAGGAATTTACTGATGAGAACATCTCTTTGAAAAGGAAAATTGAACAAATGGAAAAGGAAGTTCAAAAATTAACTGGAGAAAATAACTCCCTAAAAGGTCAAATGGAAAAGGAAACCCAAAACCCAACTGGGAAAATTGGTTGAACAGAAAAGGAAGTACAAAAATTAATAGTAGAAAATAGCTCCTTAAAAGGAAAAATTGGGCTGATGGAAAAGGAGATGCAAAAGTTAACAGAAGAAAACAATCTGATAAAGATTAGAATTGGGCAAGTAGAATCTAATGACTCAATGAGAGAGCAAGAAACAGTCAAACAAAATCTAAAGAATGCAAAGATAGAAGAAAATGTAAAATTTCTAATTGGAAAAAACTGACCTGGAAAATAGATCCAAAAGATAAAACTTAAGAAATGTTGGCCTGCTAGAAACCCATGACAGAGAAAAGAGCCTGGACAATATCTTTCAGGAAGTCATCAAGGAAAACTGCCCAGAAGTGCTAGATTCAGAGGGCAAAATAGTCATCGAAAGAATCCACCGTTCCTCTCCTGAAAGGGATCCCAAACTCAAAACCCCAAGAAATATAGTCACCAAATTCCAGAGCTATCAAGTGAAGGAGAAAATATTACAAGCAGCCAGAAAGAAACAATTTAAATATCAAGGAGATACAGTCAGGATTACACAGGACCTTGCAGCTTCTACATTAAAAGATCGAAAGAATTGGAACCCAATATTCCATAAGGCAAAGGAGTTGGGACTACAACCAAGGATCAACTACCCAGAAAAGTTCAGCATAACATTTCAGTCAAGGAGAAAGTCATTCAACGAAGTAAGGGATTTCCAGAGCTTCCTGACCAAAACTCCAGAACTTAATAGACAATTCGATCTTCAAATGCAGGTCTCAAGAGAATCATAAAAAGGTAAACAGGGGAAAAAAAAAAGAACTTGTTACTCAATTAGGGCAAACTGTTTACCTCCCTAAAAGGGAAGATGATACCTGTTAATCTTGAGAATTGTGAGGCTATTATGAAATATAAAAGGGATATGCATAGAGGGAATGGGTATAAAGTGAATGCTATCATGATAAAAAATATGATTTAAGTATGAGAAGGGATTGTAATAGGAGGTGTGAAAAGGACGAAGCAGAAAATGGCAAATTACATCACAAGAAGAAGTACAAAATCATAGTAGAGGAAAAGAGGGGAGGGAGATGATCATTGTTTGAGAGGTACTCTCATCTGATTTGTTTCAAGGATGGAGCAATAAACTTAAGTAGATAATCCCAACTAGCTCTATAGGCAGTAGGAGAGGAAGGGGGAAGAAAGGGGAGGGAGGCTAAAAGGGAAGGAAGAATCAATAAGAGTTAAGGGGAGTAAAAGAGAGGGGGGTAAAAGAAGGAGGGGAAGGTGGCAGGAGGAGGTGGTGAAAAGTGAATACTATTGAGGAGGGGAAGGGAGACAGGAGAGCTAAAAGCACAAATGGTGGGAAAGAGGATGGAGGGAAATACACAGATTGTAATCATAACTGTGAATGTGAATGGAATGAATTCTCCCATAAAACAGAGACGGATAGCAGAATGGATTAAAAGCCATAATCCAACAATATGCTGCTTACAAGAAACACATTTGAAACGGGGGGATACACATAGGATAAAAGTCAAAGGATGGAGCAGACTATATTGTGCTTCAGCTGATGCAAGAAAGGCAGGAGTAGCAATCCTAATCTCAGACAAAGCAAAAGCAGAAATAGATCTAATCGAAAGGGATAGGGATTGAAACTATATCCTGCTAAAAGGCACCATAGACAATGAAGCAATATCATTACTAAACATGTATGCTCCAAGTGGCACAGCATCTAGATTCTTAGAGGAGAGGTTGGGAGAGTTGAAGGAAGAAATTGACCACAAAACTATACCAGTGGGGGATCTCAACCTCCCTCTTTCTGAACTTGATAAATTTTACCTCAAAATAAACAAGAAAGAGGTTAAGGAGGTAAATAAAACTCTAGATAAAGTAGATATGATAGATCTTTGGAGAAAATTGAATGGGAATAGAAAGGAATATACCTTTTTCTCAGTGGTGCATGGAATATTTACAAAAATTGACCATGTGCTAGGACATAAAAATCTCACAATCCAGTGCAGAAAGGCAGAGATAATCAATGCATCCTTCTCAGATCATAATGCAATAAAAATTATATGTAATAAAAGGCCATGGAAAGATAAAGCAAAAATCAATTGGAAACTAAAGAATTTAATCCTAAAGAAGGAATGGGTTAAAGAAGAAATCATAGAAACAATCAACAACTTCATTCAAGAGGATGGCAATAATGAGACAACCTACCAAATCTTATGGGATCCTGCAAAAACAGTTCTTAGGGGAAGTTTTATATCTTTGAATGCCTACATAAATAAAATAGAGACAGAGGAGATCAATGACTTGGGCATGCAGCTGAAAAAACTAGAAAAAGAACAAATTGAAAATCCCCAAGAAAATACCAAATTAGAAATACTGAAAACCAAAGAAGAGATTAATAAAATTGAAATTAAGAAAACTATTGAATTAATAAATAAAACCAATAGTTGGTTTTATGAAAAAACTAATAAAATTGATAAACCTTTGGTCAATTTGATTAAAAAAAGAAGAAAATCAAATTACTAATGTTAAAAATGAAAGGGATGACCTCACCTCCAATGAGGAGGAAATTAAAACAATAATTAGAAATTACTTTGCCCAGCTTTATGCCCACCGATTTGATAATCTAAATGAGATGGATGAATATTTTAAAAAATACAAATTGCCCAGATTAACAGAAGAGGAAGTTAAGTACTTAAACAACCTCATCTCAGAAAAAGAAATTGAACAAGCCATCAATGAACTCCCTTGGAAAAAATCTCCAGGACCAGATGGATTCACAGGTGAATTCTATCAAACCTTTAAAGAACACTTAATTCCAATACTATATAGACTATTTTTGAAAATTGGGGAAGGAGGAGTCCTCCCAAATTCTTTCTATGATACAAATATGGTTTTGATACCCAAACCAGGAAGACACAAAACAGAGAAAGAAAATGATGGACCAATTTCTCTAATGAATATAGATGCAAAAATTTTAAACAAGATTTTAGCAAAATGAATACAGTATCTTATCACGAAAATAATATATTATGATTAGGTAAGATTCATATCAGGAATGCAGGGCTGGTTCAATATTAGGAAAACTATTAGCATTATTGATCATATCAACAACAAAACTAACAAAAATCACATGATTATCTCAATAGATGCAGAAAAAGCTTTTGATAAAATACAACACCCATTCCTATTAAAAACACTGGAGAACATAGGAATAAAGGGAACTTTCCATAAAATAATAAGCAATATCTACCTAAAACCTTCAACAAGCATTATATGCAATGGAGATAAGCTAGATGCATTTCCAATAAGGTCAGGGGTGAAACAAGGATGCCCATTATCACCACTATTATTCAATATGGTACTAGAAATGTTAGCTGTAGCAGTTAGACAAGATAACGAAATTGAAGGAATAAAAATAGCCAAAGAAGAAACTAAGTTATCACTCTTTGCAGATGATATGATGATATACTTAGAGAATCCCAGAGATTCAAGTAAAAAACTACTTGAAATAATAAACAACTTTGGCAAAGTTGCAGGTTACAAAATAAACCCAAACAAATCTTCCGCATTCCTATATATTAATGACAAAGTCCAACAGCAAGAGATAGAAAGAGAAATCCCATCTAAAGCTAGGGTAGACACTATAAAATACTTAGGAGTTTACCTGCCAAAACAGACCCAGGGATTATATGAACACAATTACAAGACACTTTTTGCACAAATGAAGTCAGATTTAAGTAAGTGGAAAAACATCAGTTGTTCATGGGTAGGCTGAGCTAATATAATAAAAATGACAATTCTACCTAAATTAATTTACTTAATGCCATGCCAATTAAACTATCAGATAATTATTTTCTAGAGCTGGATAAAATAATATCAAAATTCATTTGGAAGAACAAAAGGTCCAGAATATCAAAGGGACTAATGAAAAGAAATGCTTGGGAAGGTGGCCTAGCACTACCAGACCTCAAATTGTATTATAAAGCAGCAATTATCAAAACCACTTGGTATTGGCTAAGAAACAGAGGGGTAGACAAATGGAATAGACTTGGCACTCAAGACACAGTAGGCAAGGAATATAGCAACCTCCTGTTTCATAAACCCAAAGACCCCAGCTTCTGGGATAAGAACTCACTGGTGGACAAAAATTGCTGGGAAAACTGGTTAACAGTGTGTTGGAAATTAGGCATAGATCCATGCCTGACACCGAACTCAAGAATAAAGTCCAAATGGGTACATGATTTAGGTATAAAGATTGATACCATGAATAAACTGGAGGAGCAAGGAATAGTGTATTTATCAGATTTATGGAGAAGGGAAGAATTTTTTACTAAAGAAGTGATAGAAAGCATTATGAAATGCAAAATGGATAATTTTGATTACATTAAACTGAAAAGTTTTTGCACAACCAAACCTAATGCAACCAAAATTTGGAGGGATGTAGTAAATTGGGAAAAAAATTTTTACAGCTAAGCTTGGGGGTAAAGGCCTCATTTCTAGAATATATAGAGAACTGACTCAAATGTGTAACCATACAAGTCATTCCCCAATTGATAAATGGTCAAAGGATATGAACAGGCAATTTTCAGGGGAAGAAATTAAAGATATCTATAATCATATGAAAACGTGCTCTAAATCACTACTGATTAGAGAGATGCAAATCAAAACAACTTTGAGGTACCACATTACAGCTATAAGATTGGCAAACATGACAGAACAAGAAAATGATAAATGTTGAAGAGGATGTGGGAGAGTTGGAACACTAATTCATTGTTGGTGGAGCTGTGAGCTCATCCATCCATTCTGGAGAACGGTTTGGAACTATGCCCTAAGGGCTACAATAATGTGCATACCCTTTGACCCAGCAAGATCACTTCTATGACTGTATCCCCAAAAGATCATAAAAATGGGAAAGGATCCCACATGTACAAAAATATTTATAGCAGCACTCTTCGTGGTGGCCAAGAACTGGAAATCAAGGGGATGTCCATCAATTGGGGAATGGCTGAATAAATTATAGTATATAAATGTAATGGAATACTATTCCACCATAAGAAATGATGAACAAGAAGACTTCAGGGAGGCCTGGAAGGACTTATATGATCTGATGCTGAGCGAAAGGAGCAGAACCAGGAGAACTTTGTGCACAGCAACGACCACAGTGTGTGAGAATTTTTTCTGGTAGACTTGGAACTTCGTAATAACGCAAGAACTTACTAAAAAAAAAAAAAATCTCAATGGTGGTTTTCTAAGGCAAAATGTCTTCCACACTCAGAGAAAGAAATATGGAAGTCATTCGCAGATTGTAGCAGATCATGTTTGTATGTGTGTGGGTTTTAGTGTATTATGTTTTGATTTGTTATATGATTTCTTCCATTTATTTTAGTTCGACTACATAGCATGACAATAGTGAAAATGTACTCAATAGGAAAGTATATGTAGAACCTATACAGAATTGTATGCTGTCGCAGAGAGGGAGGGGGGTAGTAGGGGAAAGGTGCGGGGGTGTGGATAAAATCTTAATTTTAAGGAAGTGATTGTAGAATACTAAAAAAAAAATTTTAAAAATGCTTTCTAAAAACAAAAAACAATCTCCTACTCATATTTGTTTAAAAACAATCTTAGTTCAGGGAATTGAGTAAGTTTCTGGACTGCAATGATTTTTAAATAACAACAAAATCACTTTCTCCTCCTTCAAATGAAACAGTGGGGAAAATAGGACTTTTCTGACTTTCTGTCTTCTACACTGGTTTTGTCATTTCTATTTCACCTTTGGCCCCTCCAAGTCTGGGTACTTCAGAAGATAAGTAGGGAAAATAATTTCCTTCCTCTGAAATGATTCCTGTTCATGAGTTGCAAAGGGGTAAGGGCAGTCAAGCAATATGCATTTATGAAGCATCTACTATTTGCCAGGAACTGTGTTAAATACTAGAAATACAATAAGAAACAAAAGAAAAGATAAACCCCGCCTGCAAGGAATTTATATTCTAATCAAAGAGAGCAACACATAAAAAGAGATTGGGAGGAAGCATCCATGTTGGAGCATGGTGAAGTCTAGAGAATCAGAAGCACAGCAAAGAGGGAAATGAAGCATGGCTAGCCTAAGTCCACTTCCAAAATGGAGGTTCCCAGAAAGGAACTCACCAATGAGAGTCTGGCATAGAGAGGGATGTTCCTGCTCAGGAGTAGGAGGGAGTGTGTGTACTAGGTGCTGAGGGAACTTCCAGGGTATCTGAGGCATGATGGCAAAAACTAGTGAGAGGGTAACAAGGAATAAGAACAAATAATCAGGTTTATGTTATTCTAGGATACTTGGACTAGAATAAATATATCTTGAATATTTCCATATTGAGCCTAATCCACATGAAAAAAGTCAAAGAGGTGTTCAACACTGGAAAAACTAGAAGCTATTTTTTTTGGAAAAACAATTAAATATGTACACTATTACTATTTTGGTTAAGAAAAAGAAGAGCAAATTACCAGCACTTAAAAGATAAAGAAATTCAGAACAAATAAAAAAAAGTGATATTATTAGAAACCATTTTACCCACCTACACACCCATAAAACCAACAATTTAAATGAATTAAATGAATATTTTTAAAAATGGAAAATACCCAAATTAATAGAACAATATAGAGAATTTTAAAAAATCAATTTCAGAGTGAAAAATTAAACAAAATATAAACAAATTTCCAAAGAGAAAAAAAATCAAAACCAGATGGATTCACAAGTGAGTTCTATTAAACATTCAAAGAGCAATTAATTTCAATATTACACAAACTATTTTCAAAAATAACAAAAGAAAAGATCCTTGTCAAATTCCTTCTATGGCACAACTATGTTTTTGATATATTAGCCAAAAAGAGTCAAGGCAGAAAAAGAAAACACAGACCAATATCTTTGATGAACATTGATATAAAAATTTTAAATAAAATATTGGCAAAGAGACTGATAATATATCACAAAGATTATATACTATGACTAGGTCAGATTTATACCAGAAATGAAGGGTTGGTTTAATATTGGGAAAACTATAATATTGACCATATTAATAACAAAGGCAATAAAATCTTATGATTAAATCAATAAATGCAGAAAAAAAACTTCTGACAAGCTAAAATCCCTCTTAGACTTTGATCTCCTTGAGAGCAGACCGTCCTTTGTCTTTTTAAAAAATTTCCATTACATACCATAGTACCTATTGCTTATATGTATAGTATGTGCTTAATAAATGCTAGTTGACTGACCCATCTTTGATAAAACATTAGAAAACATAGGAAAATTAGACCTTTCCTCAAAATAATAAGCAGCATCTATCTAAACCAAGAGCTAGTATTATATGTAATAGAGATAAAGTAGGATTCTTTCCAACACAATCAGGGGTGATACAAGGAAAACACTGTCATCACATATTGGACATAATACTAGAATTGATGACTACAGTAGGATGAGTAAAAAATTGAGGCAATAAGCATAAAGTGGAAATAAAACAATCACTTTTTGTATATGATGTGATGGTGTACTTAAATAACTCGAAAGAATCAACTAAAATTAATTGAAACAATGACTTCAGAAAATTTACAGGATAGAAATTAATCCATATAAATCATCAGATCTCTATATAACACCAATATAATGCAGGTTTAGAAACAGGAATTGAAATTCCATTTAAAATAGCTGCATAATGTATATATAATATTTTAGAATCTATGTCCCAAGGTACACACATGACCTACGTAAATATAACTACAAGTCACGGATTACAAAAAGAGTCCTAAATGATTGGAAAAAAAATATTATTTGTCCAAGTGTAGAAAAAATCAAAGTAAGAAAATGACAATATTACATCAATTAATTTACTTATTCAATAAGTGGATGGATGGATGAATAAAACATTTTTTAAGCACTTACTATAGGTGAAGCACTGTGGTAAGTGATAGTAAGACTGTCCCTGATCTGAAGGAGTTCACATTCTAATGAGGGAAGCAACACATATGGAAAGTTTCCTTGCAAGTCAGTTGGAAAAGTTTCACCGTTTTTAGGGTATGATGGCAAACTAAATACCTCTTATTTAATGTCATTTTAATTGATACAATTATATGTTTCTAATATTGGACTATTTGTCAATGCCAAAGACTTGGTGGCAAGATCTTTTCTTTCTGGGTCTTTGGTATCTGTGACTATTGCATCTTCAGGAGCAATTGCCAGGCTGCATCTCCATAGGGGTTGCTCCTCAGGGTGATGTTTGAGGTCACTAGTCTGGAAACAATGTTACTTCTAAGACTCTTGGGGGTGGGGTCCTGGGTTATTTCCTTCAGAGTCTGAGGTAAGATGGTAGTCAAGGTGGTGGTGGTGATTTGACTTCTCTGGAACATATTGCCTCCTGTCTCTCTTTCAAGGTGTCTTGCTGCTTGAGCTAGGTTGGCATGCTTCAGCCATGTATGTGGTAGTCAGATGGCAACTGGTGGGGATGGATGACTGAACCTTTCTTCACAAGAGTTGATTTCCAGGATAATGCCTGTAAGGGCTAGGCTAAAGCAGGATTGATAGTCTGGGTCCACCCCTCTCAAGGTTTCTGTTCTTATTTGTCTACTGGTGGCAAATAAAAATAGTTACTGGTCATAATGAGTAAGATGGGGCCTCTCTCCATAATGATTTCTCCCTTCAATAATGACTGTTGAGTCTGCATTGGAAGCAGGTTTGGGAAGTACTGGTATTGACAGAATCATACCAATCAAACTACCAAAGGATTATTTTATAGAATTAGAAAAAAATAATAAAATTCACATGGAGACAAAAAAGTTCAACAAATTCAAAGGAAATCTTTAAAAATAGGAATAAAGGGAGCCCAGTAATGCCAGATCTTAAACTGTACTACAAAGCAATAATTCTCAAAACAATTTGTTGCTGGTTAAAAAATAGAGATTGATCATTGGAACAGATTAGGGATACAGTACAGAAGGACATTTTTCTAGTAGCCTAGTATTCAATAAATGCAAAGACCTCAGCTACTGGGATAAGAGCTCACTATTTGATGAAAAACTACTAGGATAATTGAACATCAATCTGGAATAGTTAGATTTAGACCAACATCTCATACTTTATACAAAAATAAATTCCAAATGGGATAGGTAATCTAAATATGAAAGATCACCCACAAACATATTAGAAAAACATAGATGCCATTACCTATCAGATCAATGGATAGAAGAGAAGTTCATGGTCAAGCAAGAGATAGAGATGATCTCCAAAGATAAAATAAATAATTTCAATTACATAAAATTTTTAAAGTTTTGTACATGTAAATCCAATGAAGCTAAGATTAAAAGGAACTCAATTAACTAGGTCAAATCTTTGCAAGCAAGTTTATTGGATGTGTCTCATTTTCAAGATACAAAAGGAACTGATTACAATTTATAAGAACAAGAGCCATTTCTAAGTTGGTAAATGGTACCTATAGTCATTTAGAAAAATTTTCCAAATCACTAATACTTAGAGAAATACAAATTAAATAATTCTGAGAGTCTACCTTATACATGTTAGATTGTCAAATATGGCAAAAAAGGAAAAATTTGAAATGTTGGAAGGGCTTTGGGGAAACAGATATATTGGTGGACTATTGGTAGACGTGAATAGCTATAGTCATCTGGAAAGCAATGTGGAATCATATATTAAATTTGTTAAATATGCAACATGCATGTCTATGTATGAATACATACACAGTTAATGAGTGAATTTGTTTTGCTTAACTATGAATATTTTTTTCAAAGATTTGTCTTCATTTTCCCATTTTTTTTCAGTGGAGGTGTGGGTCGGGAGGTATTTCTATTAATTGGAAACACTAAAAATGGAGAGGTTCTGAGGTTATAGGTATAGAATATTTTTATATACTTTCAGGTTTTTCAGTTTTACTTCATTCCTTTACTTTGCTACAAGAATTCTCTCACAGGGTGAAGATAATTTGAAAATATTTGTAGCATAAAAGCAAAATATATTGACAAAACTTAAAAAGCTAAAAGAAAAAAGAGACTAGGGATGGGACCTATGATTTCACTGGTTCAGGAAATACCTTCTCCCAATGCAGTGATATATAATCTTCAACTCATTGTTTTAGAGAGGTTAGTTGACTTGCCTAGAGTTTCATACAGTCAATATATGTCACAACCTGGGTTGTAACTGTTGTTAACCTCACACCTAGCAAACTGGCAAAGATGGAAGGGCTTTGGAAATGAAACTATGAGTTGGTCCAATTATTCCAGAGAAATACTTGGTGTTAAGCTGAAAAAAGTACCCTTTGACACAGAGATCTTGTTGATAGACGTATACTCTGAGGAGGTCAAGAAAGGAAATATCTTATATACACAAAAACATTGGTAGCAAAATTCTTTTGTGGTCACAAAGCCCATCAACCAGACAAACTGTGGCTTGTTAGTGCAATGTAATATTAATATGCCATAAGAAACTTTGAATATGAAGAATTTAGATACACAGAAAGATTGCATAAATTGAAGCAGGGGAAAAAAAACAAAGAAACCAGAACCAGGAAGCAATGTTTGCAATGATCACAATAAAATAAAGGAAAAGAAAGAAATTGTACACTGGACAATGACAAAGAAGTTTTATTTTACAGAAAAGTTGAAAAAATTCACATACTTCTTTGCAGAGGTGAAGGATAACCTCAGATGATATGTTAACTGATTTTCATGAGTGGTTTTTTTCCTTTTTTAAAAAAAATGTAATAAGGAATAACACATTAGGGAGAGGGAGGTTATTACAGAATGAAAGCGATCTAAAAGCCAAGAAATCAATAATTAAATAACAAATGTTAAAAAGTAGAAAGTTTGACTAGATGACATCTAAGGTTCTTCTCAGTCCTAAATTAATTATTTTATGGTCATGTAAATTTTTGTTGCATATCTACCAATTTCCTCTTCAGGCATAATATGGACTAGATGACATCTGAATTGTCCTCAAATTGGACCATTCTGTAAGCCTATGGTTCTATGTGCAAAGGACTATACTAGCCTGCTAAGATAAGAAAATATGTGCAAGGTTGCCTTGACCTTCAAAGAGCTCAAGGAACATTAAGATTGGACAGAACTGAGGTCTATTAGGACCCCTTGGGGAAGCTAAACACTTAGCTATTTATCCTACTGTGTCATGAAGCTCTACATAATCAGTTGTTTTCCGTTTTTATCTCCATTAAACCCATCCAGGATTTTTTTTAAAGAAATTAGAACAATTTTTAGAAGAATGAGACTGAGCAAACTCCACCTTGAGTTCCCATAAGTCCATTTGACCTGGGCAATTGTGAATAGCAAAAACCATAGCAAGAGAGGGGAAAGTTTCCACTGATATCCTGATGTGTAAGTTAGCTTCTTTAGACGAAGTACCCCTCAAATACTGGGTGATGACAGCTTGCATACAATTAAGAGGCTGGGAAGGCCAACTTACTCAGCAGGATGTCCCTAGGCCCTATTACCTTATAGAGAAAAGTCCCAAGACACTGTTCCAGTAACTTGGATTTTTCTAGCTTCTTTTTGGAACCAATCAATTTGGAGACACTAAGCTGCCCTCTATGGCAAATTCCTTTTCATAAATTCCTATTTATTAAGTCTAGTATGATGAAAAACTTTATTCTCAGTTACATGTCCATAATTATCAATTTTTTATTAAAAAAGATTTTAGGGGTAAATCTTTGAAAACTTCCTTAAATGAAGAAAAAAAGAAAGTTATATGATAATTTTATTATATATTTTAAAGGAATGGCAAGTCGAACATAATAGATTTGCAATTTTATATGCAATCATCTTTTTTCCTATTCTATGTAATTATTCATAAATATACAATTATCCCTATTCATATAAATTCTTCTTTTATTTCTTAAGTTGAGGATAAAAGAAATAAAGTTTTAAAAATTTTAAAAAAAAGAAAATAGGCACTACTTTTTTTGTCTTTGTACCCAGAAATGTCTAGCACAATGCCAGGCACCTGGTAGGGATTTAATAAATGTTTATTGAGAGGAATAGAAGGGTATTTGTTAGGAGAGATGCAGAGACAATAGGTTCATAGAATGTCTAATGGAATAAAACCAAGAAGACTCCAGTTGGTTAATAACTGGATGACAAGATTATATGTGGCAGCAGCACTATTAGGTTACAAGTGAAATCATTGAGCCAGTTATGGAAAAGTCCTTGTATTCTTTCAAAAGCCATTAAACAAGTAGCAAATGGAGAAGAGTTAAGCTATGACAGGATAATAGATTTCTTTGCCAGGGAGACCAAAAAAAAAACCCCAAAACCAAAAAAAACCCCAACCAAACCTGAAAAGAGAGTCATTACAAGGAAGAGTAGAGAATGAAAAAACAGGGAGTATATCTGTGACTTTAAGGGAAGCATCTATGAACAAAATACCTGTCTATGCTTCCGATATATATTCACTCTTATGTGTGAAATATGATGTGCCCTGTCCCTAATAATGAGAAAGTTATCACAATGACATTGCTAATGCAAAGAATATGCATATGATTAACTGCTTTCATCAGCCTGAATTAAGTGCTAGAAATTGGGTTAGATAAAAACTGTATTTCATATCAAAAATTACTAGGGGGAAGGAGAAAGGACTAATATTTTCCATGAAAATGAATCTCATAAGTTTCTCACCATAGTGGCAGCAAGAAGGACAAATAAGGCCTAGATGTTGTCTTCTAAGGAAAAACAGCATAAAATTAAACCTGAACCAAACCATATCAAGTTAATCTAAAACAAAATCTTGGGTTCTCAAAAGTTGTGCCAATACAGCTCAAGGCCCAGCAGAGTCTATCAAATTGTATAGACTTCAAAGACAATCCTTGTGAAATACTCCATGTCTGCTCTTCAACTAGCCTACTGGAATACAGAGAAACCCATCACCAGAAGACTACGAAGGAGGTGCAGGTGAAGGCCAGAGCTCACAGGAGGACCATTTTACATCAAAGACTGTTCTCCTTTCCCTACTCCCATGTGTAGTTTTCCTCTTGACCCTGATTGTATAGTAGACCAACAACAGTCAAGGAAGGAAGAGAGCAAAGGGTTCACTGGGGGAAGGGAGGATGGAAGCAACCAGGAATATGAGGTCATGTGGTCATCTATCATAAATCATCCTATTCCATTATAAACCCTCTCAGCAGTGACAGTAATCAGTAAGACACAGGTGAGACTTCCAAGATGAACAAAACAGCTCATGAAATATTGTTACCCAAAGTAAAAAAAGCTTCTTTTCAGTGACCTTTCTAGATTTCATATTCGACCTTGGTTTTCTTCTGGGTTTTCCACTCCCTAGTGAATCCTGCCCTCCCCTACCATAAACTTGAAATTTAAAGGTAGGAAAAAAACACCTGAAGTTCCCATTCTCCTGGTCTTCTATCGATTTCACAGAAGATGATAATCTTATTAGCAATTCTGTAGACCAATGAAAGCACAGGTGCTCTTTCTCTATTCTGATCAAATGAGACAAAAGTGCTTAGCATAGTGCCTGGCATAGAGTAAGCACTACATAAATGCTTATTCCTTCCCCATCCCCCCATCCCCATACATATAGTTTGATACTGCATGTGGATGAATGAGCTGGGCCCAGAATTGAATCAAAAACTTTCGTAGTGTTTTAAATGACTTGCTCTGCCCCCACCTCCAAGGACCTCACTGCCACAATGGTCCATCTAATTAAAATCAATCCTCCCCTAGTGATGCTATAATGCGATAAATCTTGAAACACTATGATCTTGGAAGATCAAAAATTACATGGAAACCAAAGTGCCAAAGAAAGATTCATGGTGGATAATGCGCAGTTTGCTCCAGTGGAAAGAATTCTGGATTAGAAGTCAGAACCTGGAATCAAATCTAGATTTTACCTCTTATTTGTTTCATTTTGGCCAAGGTGTCTAACTTCTCTTAGACTCAATGTGGTGTTGAGCTAGATGATGTCTCAGGCTCTTTCCATCTTTGGATCTACCAATCAAGTAGGCTACAGATTGTTAATAAGGGTTGAGGCTGATCAAGCAACTAATTACCCTACCCCACTTAAAGTGACAAGATACTTTGTTAAGTGAAAATAATTATCTTATTAATCAAAGGTTTTATGCTAGATGCAGGAAAAGTCTTTGATTCATTTAGAAGTTTTTGAAAGTCATTGGACAAAGAGGCTCCAGATCATCTGATAGATTTACACATGAGAAAACATTGAGAATATGTATGATCAGAATAGTTCATGAACCAGCTATTTACTGAGAATGAGAAGCAAAGCATGGACATTTGTGAAAGTAATTCAAAAGGCATGAACACCAAACAGTTCTGCTTGGTTTCAACTCCACAGAACATGATGCCCCCATTGCAGGTACCCCTTGGTTATGTCACCCTCTCCCTTTTCAGCTTCCTTTTGTGTTTTGTCTTCCCCAATTAGACTGTAAACTCCTTCAGAGCAGGAACTGTAATTTTCTTATTTGTACCCCTAGTGCTTAGTACAGTGCCTGGCACATAGTAGGCACTTGAGGAATATTTATTGAACCAAATACAAAGGTTGTTGTGTTTCTTCTTCACTTTTGAAGAGGACCAGGACATCAGAATGATGATATGACTTGCAGTTGACTTTGATTTGAGTGAGGGAGGACTGTACAACGTCACCAACCTCACTTTCTTCTCCTGAGCCTTCTGGGTTCAGTGACCTGATATTCATCAGGATGACTGGAGATGGTTCAGGATGCAATGGGAGACCCTTACTATTTTAGGCTAAGGCCTTATCAAATTCTTGCTTTGAGTGAGATAAACCCAATGAATAGGCCTCTTTAAGTAGTTACTCAGGGGATGGTCCCTTTTAATAAAAAAAAAAATCAAACTGGGAGGGGAAGACAAAACAAAACAGAGGAAGGTCTCTTTGTGCATCTGCTAGATCTTTTATGAAGGACTTATGGGAAAAGATGTTGGGGCAGCTAGGTGGTGCAGTAGATAGAGCACCAGTGCAGGAGTCAAAAGGACCTGAGTTCAGATCTCACCTCAGACACTTGACACCAGCCGTGTGACCTTGGGCAAGTCACTTAACCCCAGTTGCCCCATCCTGGGTCATCTTCAGTCATCCTGATGAATATCTGGTCACTGGATTCAGATGGCTCTGGAGGAGAAGTGAGGCTGGTGACCTGCACAGCCTTCTCTCACTCAAAACAAAGTCAAGTGCAAGTCATGTCATTATTGGTCTTCTTGGGCAATGAAGGACGAAAACACAAATGAGAAAAGATGGAAAAGAATTTCACAAGATGGAGAGGCTAGATCTTTTTCAGTGGAGAGAAGACTCATTTATAAAATTATGTGTTCATCAAAGCATTTTAAAGACATAAAACAAACAAAAATAAGCAGTAAACTGGTACAGAGAGCCAGTCATTGAGGAGGAAAGACCTGGGTTTAAGTCTCATTTCTCACACGAAGCTGCTCTGTAAGACATAGCATGTGAAAGTCTTTTCTAACAGGATTGTGGAGTTGGCAGAATTTGTTTATGAATAGATAATCTTGCTAACCTCCCATTTCATGGCCACTTTTCCTCTCATTCTCTTCTTAGGCTCCTCCTCCTTGTTTCTCATCCATATTCAACACTCACATGAATGTATGATCTCATTGATTTAGACATTCCCTCCAATGATGGAGATTGCTGTCTACCTGTTCTGTGAAATGTCCCATGGGTTCACCAAGAGGGGTCCACTAAGCATACTGGAGGTCTTTCTCTCTTTCTCCTGAAATCTCAAGGATTTGTGATTTCAGGCTGTCCACTGCAGCGATTCTTTAGTTTTGACACATGGCCAGATCATTTTCTCTTATGTTTCTATATTTCCTAGATGACCTCTTTTACTCTTGTTCTTCAAAGTTCTTCATTGCTTATGTGCAACAGCTTACTCACACCCACCATGCACCTCTCCACTGCCTCTGCAAGATATTCATTAGGCCTAAAATTCCTATTAAAATAATTAAAATGACTCTTAGCATGGTGGAATGAGATGAGTGTAAGATTTGGAGTCAGACTTTTGTTACTTTGAGGCAAGTCACTTCACTCCAATTTTTCCCTGTATAAAATTATGGAACTGCACTAGATGCTAAGAGGGATAGGGACTGGATCTGTGATTTCACTGGTATGGGGAATTTTACAGTGAGGTAAGTTCTTATACCAAACCATGTCAACACTTTTTCTGCAATTTATAGTCTTAGAGAGTTGCGTAGACAACTGGGAGGTTGGGACTGTTCCAGGGTCAAATGATGATGATGGTGGTGGTGATGATGGTTATGATAATGATGACAGCTAGCATTTGCATAGTGCTTTAAAGTTTGCAAAACCCTTTACAAATATCTCATTTTATCCTCACAACACCCTCAGGGGTAAGTCCTCAAAGAGAGCCAATGACGTCAGGACAGTGATATCTTGACTCTCAAGTGAATTGGATTTAAGTGAGGCAGAGCTGTGCAAATTCATCAGCCTCACTATTACTATTGATGGCTCCACCATCCTCCCAGTCACCCAGGCTCTTAACCTCAGTGTTACCCTTGATTTTTCAATCATACTCACCCCATATATCTAATCTGTTGTTAATTCTTTTCCCTTGTATTTCATGACATCTCTCCATCATGATATATCCCCTTTTCTCTACTAACACAACCATCATCCTGGTACAAGCCCTCATCACTTTTTTCCTTGACTATTTAAAAATTTCTTGTTTTATTTTATTTTTAATTTATATGATAAAACAAGCATTTCCATAACATAGTATAATTAAAAAATGATTGCACATGAAACTGTAAATCTATTATATACAACTTTCTATTCCTTTTAAAGTTATCATGTAAATTCCCTCCCCCCATTTTCCTCCTTTTTTCTTTCCTTCCCCCTGTCCTAGAGATTGCTAACATTAGATATAAATATGTATACATGCAAAATCGTTCCATACATATTTCCATTTATCAGTTCTTTCTCTAGATGCAGATAGCATCTTTCCTCATGTGTTCTTCGTAGTTAGTTTGGGTATGTATAGTAGTCAAAATGACTTATTTGTTCAAATTTGTTCTTAAAGTAGTATTGCTGTTACTGTATGCAATGTTCTTTTGGTTTTGTGTATTTTGTTCCTCATTATTTCATGCAAGTCCATCAGTGTTTTTCTAAGATCATCGAGCTCATCATTTCTCATAGCATAGTAGTATTCCATTGTAATCATATACAACAACTTGTTCAGTCATTCCCCAATTGATGGGCATCCTGGACTATTGATATAGTCTTCTGGTTGGTCTCCCTGCACTGGGTCTTCTAACACAGTCCATCCACAGTCAATTGCCAAAGTGATTTTCCTAAAGAACTTCGCATGCTGCTTACCTACTCAATAAACTCAATCACTGTCTATTAGTTTCAGGATGAAATGGAAGTTGTTCTGTTTAGCTTTTCTTTAAAAAGTTTCTTTTGCAAATGGGTCACTTCCTATCTTCCCAGTCTCCACATACTTTGCAACCTTCTACACACTCTATGATTCAGTAATACCAGTCTACTTCATGTTCTTTACACACAACACTATCTCCTGACTTATCGGTTGTTCTTGTGTTGAAAATTTCTCCCTCTACTTCGATCTCTACCAGACTTTTCTGGTTTCTTTCAAGACACAACTCAAATGAGGCCTTTCCTACCCCTCAGTGATTTTCTTCAGAGATTACCTTCCATTTACACTGTATATAACTTATATGTACATTTGTCTATTGTTTCCCCAATTAGCATGTAAGCTTCTCAAGGTCGAGGGACTATGTTTATATCCAGAGCCCTTCCCAAAGTGTCTGGCACATAGTAAGCAGTTAAGAAATGCAGGTTGGCAGAATCTTATCCTAAAAACATCTGTGTACTTACCTCCCAATTAATAAAAATTCAAGAAAAATTTATTACTATCTTTGTTCTCTGGTCAATGTCATCTATTCACTGACCTTTCTTAATTAATTCTTCTTCTTTCATTTCCTCTCTCTCTCTCTCTCTCTCTCTCTCTCTCTTTCCTCCCTCCCCTTTAGTTCTACATACTTATAATTTCCTTCTTCTTTTTGTTTTGCTTTATAGGAGAACACAGCCTTTTACAAAACATCCATGTTCTAATCCATAGTGGTACTCACTGATGTTATGTAGCAGAAGGGGTTCAAAGAAAATTATGCATTGGTCTGATCTAGCCTGGAGCCACAAATCAAAGTCTCTCCTGTAGACAAGACACAGTAAAATTGAAAGTAGCTACACTTTATATGGAAATTAGCTGCTCTGCGAAGGTAATAGAGGTAAGCATATATCGACCCCAAAGAAAACAAATAGAATGAATTCTCTCTCTTGGAATGTTCCCTTCTCCTTTTCTCCATGTCTTTTGGCATTGCTTGGTAGATTTGATATTTCACTAAAAAATGACACAAATTTTTAAAAGTTGATTTTCTTATGGGATACTTGAAGTGTATGCAGTTCATTCTGGATGGTGGTTTGTTTTTGTTTTTTTTTTTAAAGAATTTGTAAAAGTTTCATCTTTCACAACTTCAGATATTTTCCAGAGACCTCATAAATAATCAGAGCTTGGAATGTTTATTTGTGCAGGCGAGGTTCTAACCGCCTTTCATTAATATGGTACATGCTGACTTGATGTAATAAAGAAAAAGAGGGAAGATTATATTCTCTTTTTAGAGGGGGCAGCATGCAAATGAGGTTCTTACTGTAGTTTGCTTTTGATTGCATGGCTGTTTTTTTCTTTTAAATAACAAAAGAACATCTAAAATAAGGATATTTAAAGGAATTTAGCAATTTAAAGGAAATTGTTTTTATTCATCATATTTAAATTTTTCATACCAGGGTGAACTTGTCATTATCAGTAGGGCCCTCCAGCTGCTGGCACCTAAGGTTTCCGCAATCACCAGCTGCTACAAACAGACTCCTTGCACCTGGGAAAAGGAAGCCCATACGTCTGAGCTTCTGTCATTACCACATAGACATCTGCAAATCATGCTGTCCACACAATTCCCTAACCCACAGTGTAAGTGAGATATAAACCTCCTGAAACTTTGTTCCATGTTAACAAACACTCAAATTCTTTTTGCTCAAGTATTTTTGCGTAGGTCATAGAATTGTAGCGAGGAAAATGATTTGTGTATGTTAAAATTCCATACAAATGGGAATGACTGTTATTATTTTTCTTTGCAACAGTCACAAGTCCAGCCCTGTGGTGGGAGTCAGGAATTCTATGGACAAGATAGAGTGAGGAAACTCTTGCATCTAGATCATAGATCTGGGGGACTGTCTAGTCATAAGATCATAAATCTAGCATTGAAAGTTAATGGTCACAAAATTCAAGACTTGGAAGAGACCTCAGAAACTATCTATAAGCCAGACTTATGTGTGAAATGAATCCCTACTTTAACATCATCAATAAGTAGTCATCCAGTCTCTGCTGAAAGATCTCTGATGAGAAAGAAATTGTTAGCGTTTCCTAATATCGAGCCTAAACTGGTCTCTTTGCAGCTTCTACTCATTATGCTCTCTGGGGTCAAAGAGAACAAGTCTAACCCTCTCTCCAAATGATAGTCCTTCAAGTACTTCAACCTTGAGTTCTGTTCACTCATTTTGTATGTGAGAAGCATGAGCATCAGAATGATGAAGTGACTTTCTCAAGTCACTTGAAGTAGTGACAGAAGCAGCTCCAAATCCATCTACCTCTATCACCATCATCATCATCACCACCACCACCACCACCACCATCATCACCATCATCATCATCATCACCACCACCACCACCACCACCATCATCACCATCATCATCATCACCACCACCACCACCACCACCATCATCATCATCATCATCATCATCATCATCATGACCACCACTACCACCACCACCACCTGATTATAGTCTAAATGGCTAAATGATCTATTCTTCCTTATCCCTTACTGCTAATATGTTTTGAATCTATGTAGTACATTTCTTCTAACACTGTTAAAGTAGTCTCTGTCTCTCCATGTATATGTATATTTATAGCTGTATATATATATGTATGTATTATGCAATCTTATGCATTCTCACTCATTTTTAAAGTCTCTCCAAAGTTCTCAGTGATTTTTTAAATTACCTCTGACACATGCTGACTTTGTGGCTTTGAGCAAATCACTAAACCTCTTAACATTCAATTATCATCTGTATGCAAATGATTCTCACATCTACATATCCAGCCCTAACCTTCCTTTTATTTTAATATATTATTTTTCCAATTACATGTTAAAAATAATTTTTAACCTTTGTGTTTTTTACAACCTCGAGTTCTAAATTCTCTCCCATCTTCCCTATCCTTCCCCTTCATTGAGAAGGCAAGCAATTTGATAAATGTTATACATGTGCAGTCAGGCAAAACATGTTAGTCAAGTTGTGAAAGAAAATACAGAAAAAAACTCCAAGGAAATAAAGCTAAAAAAGCCCAGTATGCTTCCATTTGCTTCCAGATTCTGTCAGTGCTTCCTTTGGAGGTGAATAGCCTTTTCATCATAGGTCCTTCAGAACTGTCTTAGATCTTTGTATTGCTGAGAATAGCTAAGTCATTTACATTTCTTCATTTTACAATATTGCTGCTACTATGTAAAATATTCTCCTGGTTTTGTTCCCTTCACATCAGTTCGTGTAAGTCTTTCTAGGTTTTTCTGAGACCATCCTCCTGCCATTTCTTATAGCACAGAAATATTCTATCACAATCACATACCATAACTTGTTTGGCTTTTCCCCAATTGATGGGCACCCCCTTAGTTTCTAATTCTTTGCCACCATAAAAAGAATACTTTTCCTTTTTTTAAAATCTCTCTGAGATATCTAGTAGTGTTATTGTTAGGTCAAAGGATATACATAATTTTATAAACCTTTAGGCATAGTTCCAAATTGATTTCCAGAATGGTTGGATCAGTTCACAACTCCACCAGCAGTGTATTAGTGTCCCTATTTCACCATATCCCCTCCAACATCTGTCATGTTCCTTTTCAATCGTAATAGCCAGTCCTAATCTTCCTTCTGATCTCTATCTTATCTTCATTCATGTTGTTCCTTGAAACTGTACTGTTGCAAGATAATCACATCATCTCTTTAGAGCTGGAAGGCCATGTAGTTCAACTGCTTCATTTCATGAATGAGAAGCTAAAGTCTAGAAGTAAAGGTAGTTCTTCCTGGTTTCTTAAACTTTTTCCACTAGTGACCCCTTTTGGAGTCTTGGCAGGATTCATTGATATTGCATGACTTGAGGGCATGCACAGTGCAAAGTATGCATGCTTTGTGTTCAGAACCAAGGCTACAGTGAAGTTGTTCAATGTAACATGGGCAAGGATTGCCAGAAACACCTCAGATTCATTAAACATTTTTTTGAGGCGTGGGGGAAGTCAGGCAATTGGGATTAAGGGACTTGCCCAAGGTCACACAGCTAGTAAGTGTCGATTGTCTGAGGCTGGCTTTGAACTCAAGTCCTCTAAACTACAGGGTTGGTGCTCTGTTTACTGTGCTATCTAGCTGGTCCCCAAGTTTGGTTTTTAATTAATTTTTGGTCATTGTGAATTCAGAAACCTTTTATCTGTTGCCAAATTTTTCAAGACCTGCTGTGGGGTGGTGACTCACAGTCATGACCCCAGTGTTGGGAGTATATGAGTAGGAGAACAATAGAATAAGGCAGGAAAAGCAGAGTGGCAACAGGTTGTGTAGGGGTTTGAATGATAGGAAATAGATAGTTGAAGAAGATTTTTTTGTTCAGAGGAGATCCAGGAATAACTCTATTCTAAGAAGTACAGTGTCCCTAAAATCTTGGTGTGGTTTAAGCTATAAAATGTAATAAGACTTTTGGGACACCTCATGTTACTCTGTCTAGATAACAAAGGAGGGAATGGATATAGAAATAGTTTCTAATGAGGACCTATGTTAAGATAGTGAAGATGGAAAAAAATGGAGAGGTAGGACCACCATCATTTGATTTTCACTCCATCCCTCCTCCAGTTACTAGTGACCTCTCCTCTGGGAATCCCTTGAATTTAGCTTGAATATTTTGGGTGTTTATTGACTTGTGTACATGTTGTTTTCTCTCATCAGAGTGCCATCTCCTTGAGGGCAGGGGCTAATTTGGTTTTTGCTTTTGCCTCTCCAGCACTAGGCACAGTGCCTGGCAGTAACAGGCACTTAATTAACATGAAGAATGAATGTATGTTGGGGGGATGAAATCTGTAAGGTCTGGACATAGATTGGACATAGAAGAGAACCTCAGGATTTTGAACATCAACAATAACCAAAACTCAGGAGATGGCCTCAGGGTCTCTACATTTCAGAGTTTGGAACAGAACTCCCCACCTCTCTCTTCCCCCACCCCTGGAATTAAAGTCTAAGAGTTAGGAATCTTAAGGTAAAATTCTTGGACTATGATGCATGGGTTTTTAAAGATAGAATTAATGTTTAAAACAATATCTATACTCTTACATTTATTATAGATTTCTAATTTATGATAACACTTATCAGTTTCATAATAAAACAAACCACACTTTTGTCCTTCTTTATTCTGATCAGGCTTTATTGGCAGTGAAAAGTAGAAATTGGGAAGGCTCCTTCGGGTTTCGGCTCTGCTAATGTAGCTCATGGGGAATAAAAGAAAACCACTGTACTAAAACACATGGGCTTTAATAGCTACAATCTAATATATAGCAGATTAAAAGGCTAAAGAAAGAATATTGTGGAGTCACAAAGGCTAGAGATAATTAAATCTGAATTTAATTCAGCAAACATCTATAGAAAACCTAAAATGTGCAAAGCCTTATGATGGGCAATAGGGATGCAAAAGTGAAAAACTATAAAGTTCCTGATCTCAAGAAGCTTTTAACCTAACAAAAAGATATAACATGGACACAAACAAATATTATCTAACATGAATCTGAACAATATAGACAGAGTGCTTGAGAAAAATTGGAGGAGAAAGAGATCACTTTCGTCTGAGAGGATCATGAAAGGATTATTAGAGGAAATGGAATCTGAGTGGAACCTTGAAGGAAGAGAAGGTGATAGGAGTATATTCCAGGCCCGGATCTGGTGGGATGAGGTTACCCCATGCAAAACACAGAAACAGAACAAGCTGAATGGAGTACATAAGTATTTAGTAATTGAATTTAGTTGGAACACAGAGTTCTTAAATAGAGATGAAGTGAAATAAGCTTGCAAATGTAGACCCAGTTCATGAAAGGTTTTTTTATTTTATTTATTTTTAATGCTCTCCAATCACTACCATAAAACTTAGATTTTTTTCCCTCCTACTTACTCGCAAAACCTCCCTCCTTCCCCAAGACAGCATAAAATTCTATATAGGATCTACATACATGTTTCTATTGAATACATTTTCATTATAGTCATGCTGTGTAGAAGAACTAAAATAAATGGGAGAAATCATATAACAAACCAAAACATAATACACATACTCACACACACAAAAATGATCTGTTATATTCTGTGATTGAATTCTATAGTTCTTTCTCTGAATATTGAAGGCATTTTGCCTTAGAAAACCATAGGGAGTTTTTTTTAATGTCCTTGCATTGCTATGAAGATCCAAGTCTACCAGAAAAACCTCTCGCACACTGTGGTCATTGCTGTGCACAAAGTTCTCCTGGTTCTGCTCCTTTCACTCAGCATCAGATCATATAAGTCCTTCCAGGCCTCCCTGAAGTCTTCTTGTTCATCATTTCTTATGGTGCAATAGTATTCCATTACATTCATATGCCACAATTTATTCAGCCATTCCCCAATTGATGGACATCCCCTTGATTTCCAGTTTTTGACCACTACAAAGAGTGCTGCTATAAATATTTTCGTACATCTGGGACCCTTTCCCATTTTTATGATGTCTTGGGGATACAGTCCTAGAAGCGATATTGCTGGGTCAAAGAGTATAAATATTTTTGTAGCCCTTTGGGCATAGTTTCAAACGGGTCTCCAGAATGGTTGGATGAGCTCACAGCTCCACCAATAAAAAGTTAGTGTTCCAACTCTCCCAAATCCTCTCCAACATTTATCATTTTCCTGTTCTGTTATGTTTGCCAATCTTATAGGTGTGATGTGGTACCTCAGAGTTATTTTGATTTGCATCTCTCTAATCTAAAGTGATTTAGAGCATTTTTTCATATGATTATAGATATCTTTAATTTCTTTCTCTGAAAATTGCCTGTTCATATCCCTTGACCATTTATCAATTGGGGAATGACTTGTATTGTTGTACATTTGACTCAGTTCTCCATATATTCTAGAAATGAGGCCTTTATCCCCGAGATTAGCTGTAAAAATTTTTTCCCAATATACTACTTCCCTCCAAATTTTGGTTGCCTTGGGTTTGGTTGTGCAAAAACTTTTCAGTTTAATGTAATCAAAATTATCCATCTTGTACTTCATAATGCTTTCTATCTCTTCTTTAGTCAAAAATTCTTCTCTTCTCCATAAATCTAATAAATTCACTATCCCTTGCTCCTCCAGTTTGTCCATGATATCAATCTTTATACCTAGGTCGTGTACCCATTTGGACTTTATTTTTTGTAGGGTGTCAGGCATGGGTCTATGTGTAGTTTCTGCCACACTGTTATCCAGTTTTCCCAGCAATTTTTGTCCACCAGTGAGTTCTTACCCCAGAAGCTAGGGTCCTTGAGTTTATCAAACAGGAGATTGCTATATTCATTGCCTACTGTGTCTTGAGTACCTAGCATATTCCACTTGTGTACCCTCCTGTTTCTTAGCCAATACCAAGTGGTTTTGATAATCGCTGCTTCATAATACAATTTGAGATCTGGTAGCGCTAGACCACCTTCCCTAGCATTTCTTTTCATTAGTCCCTTTGATATTCTGGACCTTTTGTTCTTCCAGATGAATTTTGATATCATTTTATCCCAATCTAGAAAATAATTATCTGATACTTTCATTGGTATGGAACTAAATAAGTAAATTAATTTAGGTAGAATTGTCATTTTTATTGTATTGGCTCCACCTACCCATGAGCAACTGATATTTTTCCATTTACTTAGATCTGACTTTATTTGTACATAAAATATCTTGTAATTGTATTCATATAGTCCCTGGGTTTGTTTTGGCAGGTAAACTTCCAAATATTTTATAGTGTCTACCCTAGCATTAAATGGGATTTCTCTTTCTATCTCTTGCTGTTGGACTTTGTCATTAATATATAGGAATGCGGAAGATTTGTTTGGGTTTATTTTATAACCTGCAACTTTGCCAAAGTTCTTTATTATTTCAAATAGTTTTTTACTTGAATCTCCAGGATTCTCTAAGTATAACATCATATCATCTGTAAAGTGTGATAACTTAGTTTCTTCTTTGTCTATTTTTATTCCTTCAATTTCTTTTTCTTGTCCAATTGCTACAGCTAACGTTTCTAGTATCATATTGAATAATAGTGGTGATAATGAACATCCTTGTTTCACCCCTGATCTTTTTGGAAATGCATCTAACTTATCTCCATTGCATATAATGCTTGCTGATGGTTCTAGGTAGATACTGCTTATTATTTTATGGAAAATTCCCTTTATTCTTATGTTCTCCAGTTTTGCTGTCAATTTCTTCCTTCAACTCCTCCAACTTCTCCTCTAAGAATTTGGATGCTATACTACTTGGAGCATACATGTTTAGTAATGATATTGCTTCATTGTCTATGGTGCCTTTTAGCAGGATATAGTTTCCTTCCTTATCTCTTTTGATTAGATTTATTTCTGCTTTTGCTTTGTCTGAGATTAAGATTGCTACTCCTACTTTTTTTACATCAGCTGAAGCATAGTATATTCTGCTCCAACCTTGGACTTTTACCCTGTGTGTATCCCCCCATTGCAAATGTGTTTCTTGTAAACAACATATTGTTGGATTATGGCTTTCAATCTATTCTGCTATCTGTCTCCATTTTATGGGAGAGTTCATTCCGTTCACGTTCACAGTAATGATTACAATCTATGTCTTTCCATCAATCCTTTTTTCTACCATTTGTGCTTTTAGTTCTCCAGTGTCCCTTCCCCTCCTCAATAGTTTTCACTTTTGACCACCACCTCCTGCAGTCTTCCCTTCCTTCTTTCAGTCCCCCTCCCTTTTACTCCCCTTTACCCTTACTGCTTCTTCCCTCCCTTTTAGCTTCCCCTCCCCTTTCTTCCCCTTCCCCTCCTACTGCCTGTACAGCTAGTTAGAATTATATACTTAAGTTTATTGTTCCATCCTTGAAACAAATCAGATGAGAGTACCTCTTAAACAATGCTCATTTCTCTTCCCCTCTTTCCTTCTACTATAATTTTGTACTTTTTCCTGTGATGTAATTTACCATTTTCTGCTTCCTCCTTTTCCCATCTCCTGTTACAATCCCTTTGCATGCTTAAATCATATTTTTAACATGACATCATTTACTTTATACCTGTTCCCTCTATGTATATTCCTTTTATATTTCATAATAGATGTACAATTCTCAATATTAACAGGTATCATCTTCCCTTATAGGGAGGTAAGCAGTTTGCCCAAATTGAGTAATAATTTTTTTCACCTCTGTTTACATTTTTATGCCTCTCTTGAGACCTGCATTTGAAGATTGAATTTTCTATTAAGTTCTGGGCATTTTTGTCAGGAAGCTTTGAAAATCCCTTACTTCACTGAATGACCATCTCCTTGCCTGGAATTTTATGGGTAATTTGAACTTTGCTGGGTAATTGATCCTTGGTTGTAGTCCCATCTCCTTTGCCTTATGGAATATCGGATTGCAATTCCTTCAGTCTTTTAATGTAGAAGCTGTAAGGTCCTGTGTGATCTTGGCTGTAGCTCCTCGATATTTGAATGGTTTCTTTCTGACTGCCTGTAGTATTTTCTCCTTCACTTGATAGTTCTGGAATTTGGCAATGATATTTCTTGGGGTTTTGAGTTGGGAATCCCTTTTGGGAGGTGAATGATGGATTTTGCCCTCTGGATCTAGCACTTCTAGGCAGTTTTCCTTGATGATTTCTTGGAAGATACTGTCCAGGCTCTTTTTTTCATCGTGACTTTGTGGCAGGCCAATAATTCTTAAATTTTCTCTCCTGGATCTATTTTCCAGGTCAGTTGTTTTTCCAATTAGATATTTTATATTTTCTTCTATCTTTTCATTCTTTAGATTTTGTTTGACTGATTCTTGCTGTCTCATTGAGTCATGTTTCTACTTGCCCAATTCTAATTTTTATCAAATTGCTTTCTTCAATTAACTTTTGCATCTCCTTTTCCATCTGTCCAATTGTTCCTTGTAAGGAATTATTTTCTACAGTTAATTTTTGTACTTCCTTTTCCATTTGTTCAATTTTCCTTTTTAAAGAGATGTTCTCATCAGTGAATTCTTTTTTTATGCTTTTTAAATCATTGGCCAGTTTTTCTTTTTTTTCCTTCAATTGTTTCTAGGAGAGTTGTTTGTGCATGCGAGCAGTTCATAGTCCCTTCTGAAGTTTCAGATGGAAGTACAGTCTCACTGCTGACCTCTTTGGTATTTGTGCTTTGGTCCTTGTCCCCACAGAACGATTCTATGGCTTTTTCATGCTTGTTTTGCTTTTTCTTGTTCATGTTGGTGATTGTGTGTTATGGCTTCTGGTTCTCTCAGTTAGAAGCTGCAGAACTTGGTGTTGAGCTGACTTGTGTGAAAAAGCTAAGAGCAAGTGTCTTATCATCTTTTTGTTTTGTATTTCCCTGATCTGCCCTGGGATGAGCTTGTTAAGTGTGGAGGAGGGGTGGTCTGGTCACAGAAGATCTCCTCAACTGAACTGAGGCAAAGGCAAACTCAGGGGCTGGTGATCCCAGCTGCCCTATTGTCTTCTTGTTTCCCCTGGAGTGCTGAGGCATGCTTAGATCCTAGTGTGAGTTTCTACCTCCCCCCCCCGCCCCACAGCAAGAGGAATCCCCCTTAGCTATATTCCTAGCCTCAGGTGTCATGAGACTATTCGTCCCCTCTGTTGTTTCAGCTAGGAAAAATCTAGGATTTTTCTGGGGAAATATTTTATGGTTCTTTCAAGGTCATCAAGTGGGGAGGAGAGAGCATTTACTGATCACTCTGCCATCCTGGCTCCCGGAAGTTCAAGTAGGTGACTTACAGATGTTTAATCTGAAGGCTGAAAGTTTCAGAAGCTGCTGTGGCTGATATTTGGTGCTCAGTGGCTGTCACTCACTTGGCTCTGCTGGTCTCTCACCCTGGGCTACTGCTCCGCAGGTTCTGCCTGCTGTTGTCTCAGGTTTCCCTAGGGCCCTCTTGCTCTGCTGCATTAGATGTGCTGTGCTATGCACTGTGGGCTCATTACTGTGGAATAGATCCTTCCTATGGACCTTCCAGTCTGTCCTGGGCTTTGAATCTGCCACAGTCTGTCTCCTATTGGATTCTGCACCTCCAAAATTTGGTCAGATTCTCTTTTTAGAAGTATCTGAAGGAGTTTGTCTAAGAGCTTAGATGAGTTGTTGCTCTCACTCCTCCACCATGGCTCTGCCCCCTCCTGGCTCTGCCTACCCCCCCATGAAAGGTTTAAATTGCCAGGCTTTGTTGTGTTGTTTAGTAATTTCAGTGGTATCCCACTCGTCATGACCCCATTTGGGATTTTCTTGGCAAAGATACTAATATGGTTTGCCATTTCTTTCTCCAGTTCATTTTACAGATGAGGAAACTGAGGCAAATGGCATTAAGCAACTTACCCAGGGTCACATAGCTAGTAAGTATCTGAGGCCAGATTTGAATTCAGGTGTTCCTGACTCTAGGTTCAGTGTTCTATCTGCTCTACCATCTACTGCCAAGCTAATGAACTTCTATTTTGTTCCACAGGTAATGGGGGAGCTGCTGAAGATTTTGGAGTAGGGTAGAGGCTTAGGTATTAGGAAGATTATTTTGAGAGTTGTGAGAAGGGGAAAAGCTAGATGTATGGAATCTAGTTAGGAGGCAATCACAATAGTTTTAAACAATAGGTGATGAAGCCCTGAACTAGGCTGGTGGTAATATGGGTAGAAAAAATGGGATGAATATTGAAAGCTAAAATAAATAAATAAATTTAAATGTGGGGGGAAAGGGGAATAAGATGAATGCCAAATTTATGGGGAAGGTAGAATCAATAAGATTTGACAACTAATTAGTTATGGGGCATGAGAGAGACAAAGATGGCCATTAGATTTTGAGCCTGGGTTAGTGGGAATATAGTAGTACCATCTATAGAAATGAGGAAATTCTAAGGGGTTGGAAAGAAGGAAGATTTGGGGAAGAAATTAATGAATTCAGTATTGGACAAGTTGAGTTTGAATTGATTTGGGGAACTTCAGGTGGGGATGTCCAGCCCACATTTGGAAATGCATTACAGAAGATCATGGCAAAGATTATCACACACCTAAATGTGTTCATTGAATCCATTTATGATATCACCAAAGGTAAGAGGATCTACAGAGAAGAAAGGAGAGACAGAAACTTGGGGAATTTAGGGGCAACAATTAGGGGATGGGGGGAATCTGAGGAGGACTGCTCATGCTGGTAGGAAGAGAATTAGGAGAAGAACATCATGTATAGAAAGGGAAGAGGGACTATCAAGAAGCTGATTGGCAACAGTGCCAGAAAGGAGGATGAAGACTTGATGATTAAGAAGTTGTGGTTGACTTGAAACAAGATTCAGGGTGTTCAGTGGTTAAGAAGTGAGGAAGTGAAGATTATGAAGGTATAGCACTGTTTCTGTCACTGAAAGGGAAGAGAAAAAGACAGTAACTTTGAGGAGTAACATGAATGAATGAATGGAGGCGGTGTGGTATATTGTTTAGAGTCCTAGGCTTATAATCAGGAGAACTGAGTTCAAATCCCTTCTCAAATCTTAACTATGTAATCATAAGCAAGTCCATTAGAGTTTCAATTTCGTTGTCTTTCAGAGGGATAATATTATTTCCACTAGCTACCTCACAGGATTCTTCTGTGTAATGTGCTTTGTAAATCTTAGTGAGATATAGCTGTGAGTTATTGTTAAGTGAGGTTTGTTTATTTTTCTTTTTCATGCACTCTATTATTTAGGTTAGGGGCAGCTAGGAGGTGCAGTGGATAGAGCACCGGTGCAGGTGTCAGGAGGACCTGAGTTCAAATCTCACCTCAGACACTTTACACTCACTAGCTGTGTGACCTTGGGCAAGTCACTTAAAGCTTCATCCTGGGTCATCTCCAGTCATCCTGATGAATATATGGTCACTGGATGTAGATGGCTCTGGAGGAGTAGTAAGACTGGTGACCTACACAACCCTCCCTCACTCAAACCAAGGTCAAGTGCAAGTCATGTCATTATTTCTCTGATGGCATGGTCTTCTTCAGCAACATTTAGACCAAGAGTGGGGAACCTGTGACCTCGAGGACACATGTGGTCCTCTCGTTCCTCAAGTGAGGTCCTTTGAGTGAATCTAAACTTCATAGTACAAATCCCTTTAGTAAAAGGATTTGTTCTGTAAAATTTGGACTCAGGCAAACGCCCGTACCCAAGGACCTAGAAGATCACATGTGGCCTTGAGGCTGCAGGTTCCGTATTCCTGACCTAGTTATAAGGCCTATTTGCTATTCCTTATACACAACATTCCTGTCTTCTGTCTTCATATCTTTACCCTCAGTGACTGTCCTCTGAACCTGGAAAACTCCCTATTCACCTTTGCTTCTTGTAATCCCTGATTTTCTTCGAGACTCAGTTCAATGACTTTTCTTTTCCTATTGGCTTTTGGTGATTTCTTCTATAAAGTTATCTTCCATCTATTCTGTGCCTTATACGTGCACATATATACATGCACACATATACCTCTATACAAATGCGTATACACACATATACATGCAAACATGCCCATATGTGTATACACACACATACCCACGTATGAACACATACATGTATGTATGGTCTTCCCTGTCACAATGTGAACTCCCTGTATCCCCATCATTTAGAGTGCCTGGCACATTTTTCTTACTGTCTAGTCATTTTAGTCATGTCTGACTCTTCATGATCTCATTTAATGTCTTCTTGGCAGATACTGGAGTGGTTTGCCATTTTCTTCTCCAACTACCTGGCATAAAGTAAGAGTTAATAAATGGTTATTGATTGATTGATTGGCCGGAGCTAAGCTGAAGTGGAAGGCAACAGTCATAGTTATCTTCATCTTCCTTTTCATGCCAACCCAGTATTGTGGCATGCTGCATAGTTCTGTGTCCATTCTCTCTTGAAACATTTCTTTGAGGATGATTCTTGCATTATTCTCCTTAAAAGCCCTGTGGCAGGCATTCAATATGCAGAGGTCTCTAGACCTGCATACTAGTATTCTCTTGGCAAAAATCTCTTATTTACCAATGACATTTAGGGTATATAAAGGGCCAGAAAAGTCACCAAATGATATGTAGTCCATTCCCATGCATTTGATCATGGCTTCTTTAGAACCACCTTGGGAAAAAAATGGTCTATTCTCTCCTTAAAAATCTCCAGAGAAGCCTTTCAATTTCCTTTGGTCATTCATTTCAGTCAACCTCTTAAGAGACAGGAAATCTTCTAGCTAACACTTTCCTTGGAGCAGGTTTCAATGGGAAGTTTATTCAAACTCCAGAAAGCATGTGTGAATGGGCATATACTTACTGTGTACATGTATATGTAAGTGTGTTTGTTTGTCTGTTTTGTGTGCATATTTGATGTGCAAGTGTGTGATGTCTATCACATCATTCACAGTAGACCATCACATTCACAAATAGATCTGGGACCTGGGATGTCTTTGCTGGGAATTTGTGTAGCAGCAGTATATTATTCACTTCATCTCTGAACCATTTGGAATATTTTAAACTAGAGCTTACCAAAATGTTCCACTTTCTCTTTCTCCTCCCCCTTGGATGATGACTGTGGGACCCAGGTGCCAAGCTGTGGAAAATAATTGTCTAGTGATGGTGACATCTGGCTCTTTGGCAAGCTCCTTGCACAATTTCTTTCTTTAAAAAAATTTCCAGAGAATAAATGATAGCTTAGAGCTGAGTTATAATAGAGCTTTGTCTCTTAATGTGTTTGGGCCAGGTTTATCTCAAATTCATTAGCTTATGCTAAGAGCAAACTATGAGCTGATGATAACTTTGACTGTGAGTTACTTTTTGGAAAATCCTGCAGTCACAATTAGACCAGAATAAATTCCAAAGCTGATGCATTTAACGCTCTTCTATACCGAAGGGTGCAAAAGTAAGAAAGGTTGAAGTCTCATTTACAATGGTAAATCAACATTTAAGATTTAACCTGCTGTTCCAAAGTAGCAAAAGAAGGCTTTTATGACATTTCCCTCAGAGGTAAAATTGACAAACTTGTGAATTTGCATAATGTGAAAACGACCTTCCCGTTGGAATCTGGATTTCTACTTTTCCATATTGTGTTCTGCATCCAAACATCATCTTTGTATTTCAGAGTTTTTTTACAGTCTATATTAGAATTTTGGCTCAGATTAAGTAAATATGGTCATAGAAGAAAATAGGTAAACTCCTTGAGGACAGGCACTACTTCTTTTTGAGTTTGTATGCTAGGTGCCTAGCATAAATCCTTGTCCATAACAGGAACTCCACTTTATTCCCTCTCTTCCTTCCTCATTATCATATTAAGCTTCTATTAGGGTGGCTAGGTGGTATAGTGGAGAGAGCACTGGACTTGGAATCAGGAAGACCTACCTCCATCAGTTCAAATGCCAGCCTCCAACACTAGCTGCGTGACTCTGGGCAAGTCACTTAACCTTGTTTGTCTCCATTTCTTCATCTGCAAAATGAGCTGGAGTAGGCAAACTACTCTAGTATCTTTGCCAAGAAAACTTAAAAATGGAGTTACAAATTGTGGGAAGTGACTGAATAACAAAACTTCTATCCCTGATGATAAAAAGGGAGAAAATGAAAGTCTGCTTTCAATGAGATTACAATCCATTGAGGGAGACAATACTTACATAAATAAGTTTATGCTGCCAATATACAAATCTAATAAATACATGCTAATTTGGTGTTTGTGGAGGTGTGGGGGAAGAAAGTAGGATTGGATAGGAATCAGGGAAGCATGTGGTATTTCAGCTGAACTTTAAAAGAAACTAGTAATTTAAGAGACAGGTGAGCAGGGAGTGTATTCTAGGAATAGGAGACAGACTCTCTAAAAGCATGAAGGGAGATGGAATGGTGTGTGTGAGGAACATGAATACTATTTTAACTAAATTATGGAGTTTCAATGCTTGTTGAATTGAACTGATTTGGAAAAAAAAAATTTAAAGGTGCATCTGTATCTATAGTTGTATGGCCTTTACTTGAGTGGGAGATGCTAGGAGAGAAACAAGGAACATATTCATTCTGTTGCTGCCAATAAGATTCTCTTGATGCTTTGGGCTTATTCCTTGCATTGCAAAAAGCATTATTATTAACTACCCCAGATCTCTCCTATTTTGTTAACTTTGCTGGACTCTTTGCTTCTGAACTCAGACTGTATCTTCCCTCCTACCTTTCTGGAGCTGGCGTTATTTTCATTTTTAGCTTTAACTTTCAGATTTAATTCTTAGAAGCTCATGGGATCTTTAGAATGGGCATTGGCTTGGATCATGAATGACCCGTTTCATTCAGAGTTTATTGACTATCCCTTATCTGTTAATCAGTCATTAATTCCTCACACGTACTGGCCTCTTCCCACGCATATATTTGCCATAGAAACTATGAGGACAAACTGACAGGAGAACACTGGCTCATATCTTTGTACTCTTGTGGCATGCAGCACATGTACATGGTTCCTTAACATATGAGTAGTAGGGGGGCAGTTGGTGGCCCAGTGGATAGAGGACTGGCCCTGGACTCAGTCAGGAGGAGCTGAGTTCAAATTTGGCCTCAGACACTTAGTAACTGTGTGACGCTGGACAAGTCACTTAACCCTATTTGAAGGAAAGAAGAAAGATGAGTAATAGATGTTGCAAAAATGATCCTGAATATTTTTGAGAGAGTCAGCTTCAGAAATAGAGAAGAACAGCATTCAAGTCCTACCTATGAGATGCTCTGACTTTGTGGCCCTGAGCAAACCATTCAACCTCTTCATATGCTAGGCATTTTTTCCCAGACAGTACAGTGGCAGAGCAGCTGTCAATCTGTATTAGCAGAGGGAATTTCCTCAAGGGGAATTTCCCACACCAATGAAATCATAGGTCCAGTCCAAGAACAAATATTGACAAATAAAAATGTCAATTTCACTCTGGTTCCCAAAGGATGCACAACACCAGCTTGGTGGGTGTTTATTCTGCATTAGTTTCTTTTGCAGAGTTTTTGTAAATGGCTCTAAAGGAAATGTAACTTCTACCTAAGGGCAGAATGAAGAACTTAATCTAGACAAAGATCAACGCTGCCATTTGTAAGGTAAATTTTAAGGGGCATTGTGTTTTGAGTCTAGGATTTCATCCACATAATTTCACCTTACCCACCCCACTGCATCTTATTCTCATCATGCTGATCTGTAACTGGTGAGTAACTTACGTTCTTGGAAAGAGTTGCCTGGGCACTGAAAGGAAAATGACTTTCCTTTAGTCTCACAGCTACTCTGTGTCAGAGGCATGACTTGAACCCCCAGCCATTTCTCCACTAAGCCACATTGCCTCTCATTTGTGAGGTTCACTTTATCTAAGAGGGAGAATAGCACCTTCATTTTCTCTGTGAGGGAGGTTAGTAGGCCAGCCTTTACAGTAAAGAAGAGCTGTATTCAAATGTTGCACCAGATCATATTAGTTGTATGAACTTTGGTAAGTTATAAGTATCTCAACTGACTCTTTAAGACTGAGTTACAAATCTGCATCAGTGGTGGAGGGAGTTTTATATGGGGAATTTCCTATACCTATGATAATGATAATAACTAGCACTTCTACAATACTTTAAGGTTTGCAAAGTGCATTATCTATGTTCTCTTATTTGAAACTTAACTCAGTTAAGTGAAATAGCTGATATTATTATCTTTATTTTTAGATGATGAAATTAAGATTGATAGGTTGAGAGATTTACCCAAGGTCACACTAACAAATTAGTGTATAAGGAAGTTAGGGTTCAAACTTAATTCTTTCTAACTATAAACCCACCATTTTATTAACTGTGTACTTCAGTTTATAACTACATAATCTCATTGTCCCCTCCCCATCCCCTAAATATTATTATTATTAAATGGTTATTAACATAGATCTACAAAATCCATGTAGCATCTATACAAGTTCAAATGGCTCACCAGGTAACTTTGTCACTCTCCTGAGTTGTTTTTAGACTAGGAAGCTATAAATGATCAAGTATAAGATAAAAATACAAAACCAGAACAGAGTGAGTAGGGGTGTCATTTTAAGTAGAATTCATCACAAAAGAGGTGGGTAGACTGTGGTAGGAGATAGACTAGTGCAGGGAAAAATAATAGAGTAGGAGGTTGCAATAATCAAGACAGGAAGCTATAAGAACAAGGAATTATTGGAGAGAAAGGGAGTAATTTTAGAAACACTAAGGAGAAAGAAATGATTTTTTAAGAAGCAAGTATCTGTCTACAGAATAACTAAGTGAAAAGTCCACAGTGACAGAAGAAAGAGGTTAAAGGAAGGAACTAAACAAAAAAAAAATTAAAGAAAGCAATGAATGGAGGGGGAAAAAAAGAAGCAGAAAGGAGAAACTGGAGGAGAAAGAATAATTTGGAGATTTCTGGAGAATAATATTGTTATTAAAGGAATAGGTAAGGAAAAGGGCAAAGCAGGAAAAGGAAGGAAAAAAAGAAAGTGTTTTAGTATGTTCAAAGACAGGTCATGTCTTCTGCAGAGGAACTACACACATGACAGCCTGTGTATAGAGCAAACTTCACAACCACTGGAATGGGCTTGATTTGTAATAAAATACATTTATGGAGAACTTACAGGAAAGACTGTGAAAGACTAGGACAGAATACTATGACTTGTTATAGAAATTTCTTTTCTTTTGGGAGGGAAAGAAATGATTATTAATGACCAATGATTTGGGGAAATCCAGAGTTCCCCCTTTTCCTGATACTCTTATTTCAAAGCTCGTTCTTTGAAGGTTCAACTTTCTCCTCATTAGTGGTGGGACCCCACCCAACCTTTCAAGGAATCTATTCTAAGGTGATTTCCTGCCCACTGTGTTCCACTCAAGCAAGTTTGGGTGGAAGTAGAAATTTTGTCTAGATTGCTAAAAGTTGAGGGTTGCTTGGGTGTAGAGATATTCTCCTTGTTCAAGGGTGATATGATGTCACTCTTTCAGCCCTTCATTGGAACCACCCCACTTTTCAAGATAATATTCATTCTCTCATTAATTGTTAACTAATCAGAGTTGATTGCTACCCTCAGGTATAGTCATTCTTCCAAGAGTATATAAACTGTGAGCCCACCACCATGAAAGGTCTTTGGCATCTGAGAGTACCACCAACCTCTTTTATTAATAACATGCTAGCATTATTAATGGAATGATCAATTACTCAGAAATGATATCTCTTGAACTTTTTAAACACCATGGGAGATATATACTTAATTTTTTATGGATATTTTGGTCAACATTTTTCAACAAGTATAGATAATAATATATCACTGTTCTTTCTTCCTGAGCAAATTTTGTCCATTTTTTTTCCTCATAAACTCTTCATGGAGCATTTACTCACCATGCTGGAAATCTTTCTCATGTTTTTATAATATTTTGATATTTCATATTTGTGGTTCTGAACATAGCACTGGTTCTGTCCAAGTTGAGGGTGGTAGGATAATAGCATTAGAGCTAGAAGGGAACCTTCAAGGTTATTTTGTCCAACTCTTCCCTTTTACAAATGAGGACTTTGAGATCTGAAGACATTATGAGAATTTCCCAAGATCATACAGACAGTAAGCACTAAACATGGAATTTGAACCCAAGTCTTTTGACTCCACAGTCAGTTCTGTGCATCTCTCTCACTGCATCAGCAGTTCACCACCTTTTCTAGTCACATGTGTCCTTGATGATGTTGTTGATTCAACCTCTGCGAATAAAGTCACTAATAAGAAATTGAAGGTCAGCTATATGTCCTGTGCATCTCTCCATTACTATTGAGGTTACTTGTAATTTTACTTCTTATGAGATCATTGTGTCCAAATGGTTTTGGGGAGACCCAAGGAAATAAATAAGCATTATTAGATATCAAAGGACAGACTGACTTACTGAAATAGGTCAATGGGATGGCAAGTTTATTCAGAAGGGGCAGCTAGGTGGTGCAGTAGATAGAGCACCAGTGCAGGAGTCAGGAGGACCTGAGCTGAAATCTCACCTCAGATACTTGACACTCACTAGCTGTGTGACCTTGGGCAAGTCACTTAACCCCAATTGCCTCATCCTGGGTCATCTCCAGTCCCCTGATGAATATCTGGTCATTGGACTCAGATGGCTGTGGAGGAGAAGTGAGGCTGGTGACCTGTACAGCCCTCCCTCACTCAAACCAAGATCAAGTGCAAATCATGTCATTATTTCTCTGATGGTATGGTCTTCTTTGGCAATGAAGGACAAACACACATATACACACTTATTCAGAAGAAACAAATGGAATAAAAGTGGTGAGAGAGAAACATTTTATGTCAAGAAGATAAACACTTACATGGACATCCATTAACTTGAGGGTGAAAACATAGAAATCTTTTGGGTGAAGATAAAAAGAGAGGGAAGCTTTAACTGTATCAATATGAGAATGATATTTATAGCTTAGGTAGTTGAATGGTACCCACATACACGTATTTTCTTTATTCAGATTACCAAATTAGTTCACAGTCAAGATGTAATGGTGATAAGAGACTTACTTTTTGAATATTTGATGAATGTCTCACTTTGCTTCTAAAGGAAAAAAAATTAATAATTTCTTGACTGGCCCTACTAACAATCTTTATCTCAAAGAAGGAACAGGAATAGATTGTGGGAAAGAAAAGTGGTGATTATTAGGGTTACAAAAATTAAGAGGTTGAACAAATCTCATTTTTCTACTAGAGTAGCAAGGTGATACAATAGGTAGAGCACTAGGTCTGGAGACTGGAATATCTTTCGTTCTTATTCATTCTACTAACTGTGTAACCCTGGGCAAATCACTTACCCTCCACTTGCCTCAGTTTCCTCATCTTCAAAATGGGGATAATAATAGCACCTACATCCTAAGGAGGTTGTTTTTTTCACCTTTTAATTAATTGATTCATTTTTAGTTTTCAACATTCATTTCCACAAGATTTTAAGTTACAAATTTTCTCCCCACCTTTCCCTTTCCCCACCACAAAACACTGTGCATTCTGATTACCCCTTCCCCCAACCTGCCCTTACTTCTATCACAACCCTTCCTTCCCTTATCCCCACCTTCTTTCTTTTCTTGTGTGGCAAAATAGATTTCTATACCCTGGATTTCTTATTTCCCAGTTGCATGCAAAAACAATTTCAATATTCATTCCTAAAACTTTGAGTTCCAATTTCGCTCCCTTCTTCCCTCCCCCCCCACTGAAAAGGCAAGCAATTTAATATAGGTTATATATGTGTAATTTTGCTAAAGACTTCCATAAGAGTCATGTTGTGAAAGACTAACTATATTTCCCTCCATCCTATCATGACCTCCATTTATTTTATTCTCTCTTTAGACCTTATCCCTCCCCTAAAGTATTTACTTCTAATTATTCCCTCCTCCCATTTATTTGTCCCCCACCCCACTTATCCTCTTCTCCCCTACTTTCCTGTAGTGTAGGATAGATTTTCATACCAAATTGAGTGAGGGAATGTTATTCCCTCCTTAAGCCAAATCTGATGAGAGTAAGCTTCATTTTTTTGCCTTTCACCTCCCTCCTTTCCCCCTCCATTGAAAAAGCTTTTTCTTGCTTCTTTTATGAGAGATAATTTGCCCCATTCCGTTTCTAATCTCTTCAACTACCCAAATACTGAGAACAGTTTCAAGAGTTACAAATATTATTTTTCCATGTAGAAATGCAAACAGTTCAACTTTTGTAAGTCCCTTATGATTTCTCTTTCCTGTTTACCTTTTCATGCTTCTCTTGATTCTTGTGTTTGATATTCAAATTTTCTATTCAACTCTGGTCTTTTCATCAAAAATGCCTTAAAGTCATCTATTTCATTGAATGACCATTTTTCCCCTTGAAGTATTATACTCAGTTTTGCTGAGTAAGTGATTCTTGGTTTTAACCCTAGTTCCTTTGACTTCTGGAATATCCCATTCTAAGCCCTTTGATCCCATAATGTAGAAGCTACTAGATCTTGTGTTATCCTGATTGTATTTCCACAATACTCTTGAATTGTTTCTTTCTGGATGCTTGCAATATTTTCTCCTTGACCTGGGAACTCTGGAATTTGGCTACAATATTCCTAGAAGTTTCTCTTTTTGGATCTCTTTCAGAAGATGATTGGTGGATTCTTTCAACTGCTTCTAGAATATCAGGGCAGTTTTCCTTGACAATTTCATGAAAGATGATGTCTAGGTTCTTTTTTTCATCATGGTTTTCAGGTAGCCCCATAATTTTTAAATTGTCTCTCCCGGATCTATTTTCCAGGTCAGTTGTTTTTCCAATGAGATATTTCACATTGTCTTCAATTTTTCCATTCTTTTGTTTCTGTTTTCTAATTTCTTGGTTTCTCATAAAGTCATTAGCTTCCATCTGCTCCATTCTAATTTTTAAAGAACTATTTTCTTCAGTGAGCTTTTGAACCTCCTTTTCCATTTGGCTAATTATGCTTTTTAATACATTCTTCTCCTCATTGGCTTTTTGGGCCTCTTTTTGCCATTTGAGTTAGTCTATTTTTAAAGATGCTATTTTCTTCAGAATTTTTTTAGGTCTCCTTTAGCAAGCTGTTGACTTGGTTTTCATGATTTTCTTGCATTGCTCTCATTTCTATTTCCATTTTTTTCCTCCAACACTCTTATTTAATTTTCAAAATTCTTTTTGAACTCTTCTGTGGCCTGAGACCATTGCTTATTTTTTTTGGAGGTTTTAGATCCAGAAACTCTGACTTTTATATCTTCCTCTGATGGTGTGTATTGTTCTTCCTCATTTGAAAGGATGGAAAGAAATACTTGTTCACCAAGAAAGTAACCCTCTGTAGTCTTAACTTTTTTTTCTCTTTTTGAGGCATTTTCCCAACCAGTTACTTGAATTTTGAGTCCTTTGTCAAGAGTAGGATATACTCTGAGGACTTGTAAGTTCTCAGTTCCTCCAAGGTGGCATAATCAAGGGACAGTAGTTTACTCTGCTCCTGGCCTGCCCCTCTGGTCTGGGAGCAACCACAAGTTTTTCTGCTCAAGATTCTCTCTAGAGCCTCCACCAGTTCCACTGGTCAGTGTTCCTCCTTACACCAGGACCACCACTCAGGGTTGAGACCCAGATCAGAGGCTAAATTCCCCCAGGGTCTTTAGGCCAAGGGCTCCAAAAATGGATGTTGCTGCAGCCTGGGGCCAGATCTAAGGGAGGATCCTGCTCCCTTCTCACCCCAGTGAAAGAGCTTTCTCACTGACCTTTGAAGCTGTCTTTGACATCTGTGGGTTGAGTAATCTGGGAACTGCAGCTGCTGCTGGTAGTGCCCTGAAGCCTGCTCTGGTCCTGTCCCTGCTGGCACTGCATGGCCAATGCAAGGCTGTGCTCTGCTCCCAGCCTAGCCTGATAGACCTGTCCTGTGGGCCTTCCAGGATGCCTTGGGCTGGAAATCCCTTTCACTCTGTTGTTTTGTGACTTCTACTCCTCTAGATTTTATTTTGAGTCATTTTTTTACAGGTATTTTATGGGTTGTGGGAAGAGAGCTACAGTAGGTTCATCTTGCTACTCTTTCATTTTCCTCTGCCATCCTAAGGAGGTTGTAAGGATCTAAGGAGATAATTTTTGTAAAGTGCTTAGGACAATACCTGGAACATAGTATGTGATTTATAGATGTTAGTTATTATGATGCTGGTGATGACAATGAAGATATAATCTAAGTGGTATATCAGGGAATTATTGTAGATAAAGTGTATCTAGAATCATAGAATTAGATCAGGAATGGACTTGAGAAGTCATCTAATTCAAATCTCTCATTGTACAGATGAGGAAATTGAAGTCCAGAGAGGTGAAGTTGCTGACCTATGATCATAACATAGTGATAGAGCCTACATCTGAACTAAGGTTCTCTGAGTCCAAATTATATGTTCTCTCCATTGGTTTATGCTTAATTTCAGAAAGTCCTTTGAGAAAATCACTTGACGTATTTGTGGATGAGGTAGAGAAATATAGATCAGATAAGAATATAAGCTAGACAGATTCATAACTGATTGAACAATTATACTCAAAGAATAATGTTAGTCTGAAAAAATGTCTCCACCACAGGGCTCTGTCCTTAGAGCCATTCAGTTGAACCTTTTTTCCCCTTAAAGTTCATGACCTGTATGAAGACTTAGCTGGAATAATGATCAAATCTGTTTATGTCAAAACTGAGATAGTTAATACTAGATAACAGATTACAATGACTATGTGATCTTAACGACATAAGATGATGGGTCAAATCTAACAAGAATTAATTTAATAGGGGTAAAAAAATATTTCTTTTAAAAATTAAAAAATTAACTATATATTACCCTTAGACTTCTCACACTAGATCAAATCTGCATGTCTTTTCCTGTAATTGATTAATTTTTCCCAGAATTTATATGCCAGATTAGCCATGTTTTTATTTCTCTTTAGGTTGTACTCCTGACCCTCCAGATTTTCTGAACAGGTATTTTCCACCACTACCACCTTTTAGCTTACTCCTATGTGCTGTCTTTCCCCATTAGAAAGTGAACTTCTTTAAGATGAAAACTGTCCTTCTTTCTGCTTGTATTTGCTTTTCAAGCACTTAGCATAGTGATTGGTACATAATAAGTGTTTGCTAAATGCTTTTTGCCTTACTGACTTTTTGGCAAACACTGAATGGGAGAGATATGTTTAGTCTGTAGTTTGTGACCCTCAGTTGTGTTGTGTTTGTCCTTCATTCTCGAAGGTCATCATCAGATGATGACCTCTTACAGTTGACTGTGATTTGAGTGAGGGAGGGCTGCGTAAGGTCAACAACCTCACTTTCTTCTCCTGAGTCATCTGGGTCCAGTGGCCAGATATTCATCAAGATGACTACAGATGACCCAGAATGTGATGTGAGACCTTGGCCCTTAATATGATTCAAAGGGGTGATGAAGACAAAAGGAAAATCGAACAGAACCCCCAAACACTATACATTCTTAGATACCTTTAACAGCAATGTGCTATCAAAAACAAGGGAGGTAATAGTCCTAGTATGCTCTGTTCTTGCTTAGAAAAACCTGTGATTAATGAAAAACCCCAAGAGACAGAGTTTCTTAGTAATTAATAATCAATTTATTTAGGCCAGCTAATAATAAATACATTGATGGTCAGTGGCTTCTCTCATAAAATCAAAGAAAAAAAATGGAGAACCTGAAAGCTTTGAATGTTTTTTTGAAAATAAATGCACCTGACAAGTGAAAACCAACCCTGATTGGTGGACATTTAATGAGGAGGTGGGCTAGAAGATGTCAGCTCCTCTTGCTGAGAGCATGAATTGATCATGAGACTCATCTGCCTCCAGGACTCTAGACAGGGGAATCTACCTCCATCCAGACCACTACAATTGGTTTTCTCCTTCATGAGCTGGATCACCCTAAATTCCAATGGAGGGTGCAAGGACAGGGACTTATTTATCCTTGGAGCAAGCATTCACTTAGATTGGTTTCTGTTTACAGTCTAAATAGAAGTAAGATTTCCTAGTTGTGTGGGTTCCAGCCTAAGATTGATTTCAGCCTAAGGATTAGGAAACATCTCATCCATCAATCATGTCCTTTAGAGACTGATTTTTTTTTTTACAGGAGATGGTCCTTAAATGAAGAAATAAATGGAGAAAGACTGGATCTTAATCTAATATTTGGTTATTTGTAGTAAAACAATAATTTCTCTCAAATTACATGTGAAATATTGTGTTCAATTCTGTGCACCACACATAAGAAGAACATTAAGAAGTTGGAGCCGATCCAGAAGAGAATGGCAATGGATAGAGAAGGGATTCAAAATCATGTCATTTGAAGAAAGTGGAGATATTTATCCAGGAGAGGTAAAACCTTAGGAGAGACATGAGAGCTACCTTCAAATATTTGAAGAGGAAGTAAACATTTTTAGTGTAGCCCCATTAAGACCAATAGATAAAATTCAGAAAGGCAGATTTCAGTTCAAAAGAAGGAAGAATTTTCTCACAATTAGATGTGTCAGAAAATGGAATTGGCTGCCTCAGGTAATCATGAATTTCCAATCACTGGAAACGTTTAAGCTGACTCTTAAATCCTTTACAATTCTAAGGTCATATGACATCTTCAAGAATAAAACTGGACAGTTTTGAAATGAGCACCATACCACAGGACACAATAAAATCAGGCTGTTCTTTCCAGGAGTCAGACAATATACCTATTGAAAAAGACACTATATTCTGTCTTTTAGTTTTGCTTTTCCATTAGAATCTGTGAGTAATATCGGAGTATATTTTCTGAGAACCAATGCTTTATTTATTGATAGTAAGAAAAATATTGTGGGATATGGCTTGAAGGTGAAAGAGATGATGCAGTGAAATTATTTAAAATACGCTTTTCATTTATGTGTTCTAAGATGGTTTGTTCTGGAAGAGATATTTATCATTTTAGATAATCTGACATTTAAATGATCTTAATAAAGCTGAGATTGTTAAAATTTCAAGCCCCCTACCAAAGAAAAGTTTTTGGTTACTAAGACAATAACTGAGTGCAAATTACCACTTTGCATTTCGGGGAGGAAAGGAGCAGCTGATATACCTTTTTTTCTGATTAGAAAAAGATCATAGATTTCTACACAGATGAGTCATGCTGGGTGTCATATGGCTATACAACTTTTGTCTCTCCCGTCAGCAGAAGCTTCATGAGGTAGCAAGAACTGAGAGACTGGAAAAGTTGGAAAGACTATGGTATTTCAGCTGATTAATTAGGGGATGATGTAGGAAAGACTGTCCACAATGGAGTTAAAGCCACTGCCTGAAGAAGAAAAAAAGGCAGCAGGTATCTTTAAACCATATGGAGTAGCAGAAATGCCAAATCTGTGCACACACCCTGGAAGGATTTTTGACTTAGTCAAGAGAAATGGGGTGATTTAGAGGAGAATGTTCTAATAAATATTGTGTCTAAGATGAGTTTTGGAAAAGGTCACAGATAATGATTTAGTAAATGCAATTCGATTAAATTGAATAAAAATTTTTAAGCCCCTACTATTTGTCAGGCACTGTATTAATGTAAATAAAAAAGACAGAATCTACACTCAAGGAGCTTACAATCTAATGGAGGAAGACAGCAAAGAAAGGGAAGATGGTTAGAGGGAGACTTTGGTTACCAGGGGGCACCCAGTCATGGAGTGCAACTCAAGCAGCATTCATGATGGAAAACAGAGAATATAAAAATCCACAAAATTGTACCCAAGTAATTATTTCTTTAATCTTGCTCACAACAGTTATCAATGAAAAAATACAGTTATTTCCCAAAGTATAAACAAGTCATGTTCCAAAAAGCACAAGTGTGCTACATATTCTTATAGAATTCTGGTGTTCTTAATTTGGGATCCATGGACCCGTAAGGGGCCTGTAGATAGATTTCAGGAGGTGGTATGGACAGAGATTAGAAAAATAATTATATCTTTATTTCAACATAGTTGGCTTTCTTTGTAATCCAATGTATTATATTTTATGAATTTAAGATAACTGTTCTCAGAAAGGGTTTGTAGGTTTCAATAGGTTTCAAAAGAGTCTGTAACACACAAATATATTAAGGACTCCCTGCCATAGAGGGACTATTCTAAATGATGGCTAGGTTCTCTGTTTCTCAACCCCCACTCCACACAATAACCCTATATTATCTGTATCATAACTAAAATTTCAGACATTTCTGAACTTAAGTGGGACCTAGATCATTATTCAGATTGGAATCTTTTCTAATGCTATGTATGATTCACCTTTTCAGCACATAGGCATTTGGGGGATGCTTCCATTCCATCTTTAGTTCCATCAGTTGCCTTTTTTGTTTTATTTGTTTTCAGTTTTTTACCATCACTTCCATATATCTTAGATTTTCCCCCTTCCTTTTCTACCTTCCCCCATCTATCCCCCCTCCCTCCATGAGATGGTGTGTAATCTTATATAGGTTCTACACGTATATTCTTATTAAATACATCTTCACCTTAGTCATGTTGCATAGAAGAATTAAAATGAATGGGAAAAACCATAAAACAAAACAAAATAGAACATAACACAAGAAAAAATGGTCTGCTTCATTCTGCGATCCAATTCCATAGTTCTTTCTCTAGATGTGGAAGGTGTTTTACCTCAAGAGTCTAATGGGAATTTTTTAGGTCCTTGCATTGCTATGAAGGACTGAGTCTACCAGAAAAATTCTTCACACACTGTGGTCTTTGCTGTGTACAAAGTTCTTATGGTTCTGCTCCTTTCACTCAGCATAAGTTCATATAAGTCTTTCCAGGCCTTTCTGAAGTCTTTCTGTTCATCATTTCTTATAGCACAATAGTATTTCATTACATTCATATACCACAATTTGTTCAGTCATTCCCCAATTGATGGACATCCCCTTGATTTCCAGTTTTTGGCTATCATAAATAGCTGCTATAAATATTTTTGTACATGTGGGATCCTTTCCCATTTTTATGATCTTTTTGGAGTACAGTCCTAGAAGCAATATTGCTGGGTCAAAGAGCATGCACATTTTTGTAGTCCTTTGGGCATAGTTCCAAATTGCTCTGCAGAATGGTTAGATCAGCTCACAGCTCCACCAACAATGAATTACTGTTCCAACTCTCCCACATTTTCCCACAACATTTATCTTCCTGTTTTGTCATGTTGGTCAATCTGATAGGTATGATGTGGTACCTCAGAGTTGTTTTAATTTGTATCTCTCTCATCAATAGTGATTTACAGCATTTTTTATGTGTCTATAGATAGTTTTTATGTCTTCCTCTAAAAACTGCCTGTTCATATCCTTTGAGCATTTATCAATTGGGGAATGGCTTGTATTCTTGTGAATTTGACTCAGCTCTCTATATATTTTAAAAATGAGGTCTTTATCACAGACACTAGTCGCAAAAATTCTTTCCAAGTTTTCTGCTTCCCTCCTAATCTTGGTTGCATTCGGTGTGTTTGTGCAAAAAGTTTTCAATTTAATGCAATCAAAATTATCCAATTTGCACTTCATAATGTTCTCTATCTCTTGTTTTGTCATAAATTTCTCCATTCTCCACAAATCTGACAAATATTGCTCCCCTGAGTTGTTTATAGTATCAATCTTTTTATGTAGATCATGCATCCACTTGGATTTGATTATTGTATATGGTGTCAGGCATTGGTCTATGTCCAGTTTCTGCCATACTGTTATCCAATTTTCTCAGAAGTTTTTGTCAAACAGTGAGTTCTTATCCCAGAAGTTGGGGTCCTTGGGTTTATCAAATAGTAGATTGCTATGTTCATTGACCACTGTGTCTTGAGTACCTAATCTATTCCACTGGTCTATCCCTCTATTTTTAACCAGTACCAAGTGGTTTTGATGATTGCTGCTTCACAATACAATTTGAGATCTGGTAGTACTAGGCCACCTTCCCTACCATTTCTTTTCATTAATTCCCTTGATATTCTGGACCTTTTGTTCTTCCAGTTGAATTTTGATATTTTTTTTAACTCTAGAAAATAATTATCTGGTAGTTTCATTGGTATGGCACTGAATAGGTAAATTAATCTAGGTAGGATTGTCATTTTTATTATATTAGCTTGGCCTACCCATGAGCAACCGATATTTTTCCACTTACTTAGATCTGACTTTATTTGTGCAAGAAGTGTTTTGTAATTTTGTTCATATAGTCCCTGGGTTTGTTTTGGCAGGCAGACTCACAAGTATTTTATAGGGTTAGAATTTTTCTATCTCTTGCTGTTGGGCTTTGTTACTAATATATAGGAATGCAGAAGAATTGTGTAGGTTTATTTTGTAACTGCAACTTTGCCAAAGTTGTTTATTATTTCAAGTAGTTTTTTACTTGATTCTCTGGGATTCTCTAAGTATATCATCATATCATCTGCAAAGAGTGATAACAGTTACCATTACATATAATGCTTGCTGATGGTTTTAGGTAGATACTGCTTATTATTTTGTGGAAGGTTCCACTTATTCCTATGCTCTCCAGAGTTTTCAATAGGAATGTATTCCTATTGAATTGTATTTTGTCAGAGGCTTTTTCTTCATCTATTGAGATAATTATATGGTTTCTGTTAGTTTTGTTGTTGATCAATAATGCTGATCATCAGTTGCCTTTCTTCAATATAAATAGATATTGAATTATATATTGAATTATATATTCAATATAAAAAGAGAACATGACTGTTCCATGATGCTTGGGTCCCCAACCACAGCTGCTTTTTGTCTGCCCACCCAAGTCTCGGTATATGTCATAGTGGAACAACGCTGCTTATGGCAAACTTTGTACCACGATCTGCATTTATGTGTGTCTCCTGTTATCAAGTATATGTTGAGAAAAGCATGCAAAATCACTGGAATTACACACTTGGCACATAGATAGTGCTTGAAGCTGTTTGCTGAATTGAATTGTGTCAAATGTGTGGTTTCCTGTTTCTCCAAACCTTCCTTTTATTTTCTAAGTGAGGTGTAGTAAAAACCAAAGTGGCTTTGGATTCAGAGCCCAGACATTCACATTCATCTCTATCACTTACCACCTATGTGCCCTTGAGTAAGTCATTCATCTTGGGTGGAAGTTGGATAGTGCAATGCTAGAGTTGGAGTCAGAAATAGCTGAGTTCAAATCCTGCATCAGATATTGTGATCCTGGGCAAGTCACCTGTTTCAGCTCATTTCTTCATTTCTTATTAAGTGGGGATAATAACAGCACCTACCTTATAGAGCTCTTGTGAGGATCACATGAGACAACATATGTATAGTACTTTGCAAACCTTAAAGTGCTATATAAATGCCATCATTTAACTTCTCTGGGCCTTAAGTTTCCTTATGATTAAGATTTATTATGATTAGGTTAGATGATTTCTTCTAGTCCCTTTAAATTCTAGATTTATGATTCTATGGGGGCAGTTAGGTTGCACAATGGACAGAAGGCTGGGCCTAGAGTAAGGCTCATCTTCTTGAATTCAAATTTGGCCTCAGATCCTTCTTGGCCAAGTAACTTAACCCTCAGTTTGCCTCAATTTCCTCATCTGTAAAATGAGCTGGAGAAGGAACTGGAGAATTACTCCAGAATCTCTGCCAAGAAAATCCCAAATGGAGTCATGGAGAGTCAGACAGGACTGAAAATGTCTGAAGAAATGATCCTAAGCCCAGCTCTCTATTTTAGTTACTGTTCTTTGGGTACGTAAGGAGAGGGGAACAATCTTATGACTTGCTGCTCTCAGATCTGGAGTCACTTTTAGCATGAAACAAGAAGAAAGTACAGGTAATTGGAAGTGCTTCTCTTCTCAACCAGAGTTTCAGACAATTTGAGGTCATGCATGTAGAGAAAAGGGGCTGTAGGAGTTGAGGAATATTTTGACTCCTAGAATTCTGTTGAGAGACCTGTTCCACAATGAGCTTGAATAGTTGGTCATTTATGTATAGATGTGTGAAATATGAATGTTTAGTTCTCAGAGGAGAAGTATAGCACAGATACACATGAAAGTGCCTAGGATTTGAAGTCAGCAGAACCAAGTTTGAATATCCCCTCCAATATGTATTTGCTTAGTGACTTGGGGCAAGTTCCTTCGCCACTCTGGTTTTTAACTCCCTTACCTATAAAACAGGGATAATAATATTTATGCTTCCTACTTAAAGGGATGGTGAGGCAATTACTTTGTAAACCTTAAAATGATGCATAAAATGATTACTACTCAGCAAATGCCTGTGTGATGCTTTTCTCCCCTTGATTATTGTGTATGTTGTTTTCCTGGTTCTGTTTACTTCACATTTCATCAGTTCATTTTTGGTCTTCTTATGCTTCTCTGAATTCATTATATACAGTGTTCCAAAAGTCTTAGTGTAGGTTAAAACTTTTTATTCATTTAAGCTGCTAAATTTTATTTTTAAGCTCTATGTTTTAGAAAATAATTTAAATAAGGTTTTTAAAAAAAGCTTTGAACTACACTAAGACCTTTGGATCACAGATTTGTTGCTTCCTGTAGCAGAATAATGTTACTTGTTCTACATTTTTTCGGTTGTTCCCCAGTCAATGAGCATCAACTTTGGTTTGAATTCTTTGGTATTAAAAAAAATATTGCCGCAATTATTTTAGTATATAAATGATCTATCTTTGGGATGTAAACCACACAGTGAGACCTCTGAATCAGAGGGCATGGAGTTTTTAGTCATTTTTTTAAAAGCATAACTCCAAATTGCTTTCCAGAATAGCTGATTCAAGTTATGCTTCACCCAACAGCAAGGAGTAGTATACCTGTCTTTCTGTAGTACTTTCATTATTGACTATTTCCATCTTTTGTCATCTTTGCCAATTTTCAAAGTAGAAAATAAAACTTCAAAATGGTTTTCAATTTTCATTAGTGTATTTGGGGTAATCTGTCACATAGCTGTAAATAATTGGTGACTTTTAAGAATTATTTGTTAATACCCTTTCACCATTGGGGAATGGTTCAGTTTAATATATTTCTATTAATTCTTTCTTCATCTTGAATATCAGATCGCTATTATAGTTGTTTGATTGTAAGGCTTTTCCCTAGTTGATCAGCTTCCTTTTTTCCTAGTTACACCGATTTTATCCCTGTAGCATCTTTTCATTTTATGTAATCACTATTATCTGTTTTATTTTACTTTTAGTTTTTAATGTCACTCTTCCATATTGTTGTAATAAGATGTCTGTTCTCACTTGAAAATAAACAATTGAGTGGAAAATTGTACTTATCTCTCAGTTAATTACACCATTGGTTGAAACAGAATACCACAAAGACAAGAAACACTGCTCAGGTGGTGGTAGAATACTCTAATTGCAGGCAAAGTGACAGAGAGGAAATGAAAGTCTCTGGAGAGCTGAGTTTGCAAACGTATAAAGTAATGACAGTAATGTCGCAGATGGCTTTGCTAAATATTTTCTGGGTCAGTGCAAATTTCTGTGGGACAAATGGAGTAGATGGGAATCTAATGGTTTTGGTGAACCATGTGCAACAACTTTTCAGTTTAAAGGTTGAAGGCCCCACTGGGGACTGCTTGAGGGCTCTTCCAGACTCAAGATTTTTTTTTTAAAGAGAGATATATTTCATCAATTGTAGGGAAAGCAAGGGAGGACAAACATAGGATTCTTTTAGGAAGAAGGTCTCTAAGAACTTTTTTCAATGAAGAATAAATTAGCTTCTCATGTTCACAAGCCATGGGAAGCAACCTGAATAATTGAATGTTTAGGAAAGAGGAAAGGTTTATAAAAGAAGAAAAAAAGCAGTAAAGAGTCTCCGTCTGCATATGATTCTAAAAAGAAGGTGGAACCAGTGGATTTGTAGGGAGGTTAATTGTATGATAAAAGTATCATAAAGTTACAAAATGATCATTGAGACTTTAGGATACATGGATACTGACAGGATTGGTTGATTTAAACATTTCCCTCATTAGGGCTTTGACAATGATGCTTACTCCTGATGGTCGCCAGTCATGACCATAAATGCCATTGAGGTCAGTAATGAATGGTACAGACCTACCTCTTCCATACTGGTTTTGAGCTAAGCGGTAATGACAGTAGGAAAGAAGGAGAAAGGCAGCCATTACAATAATTATTAGAAGGACTTGGGTTATAGCCTAGATTAGGAATTTTATAGGCATAGGGGAATTCCCTGAGTAAAGTCTATCTAACAATACAAATTGAATTTTTCTCTAAAACCTGTGTTCTTATAGAGAGTCCATAGCCTAGAAGACTAAGAGGCTAAACTTGTCCATGGTTACATAGTCAAGAAGGAAGGAGAAGTATTTAATAAGTGTCTACTTATGTGCTAAACATTATGCTAAGCACTTCACAAATATCTCCCCCCCAAAAAAGATCCTTGTAAATTGTTACATTGTAACAATTGTAAGATTGCTGGTTCTATGATTTTAACCTGATTTCAGAGGTGAGGAAATGGAGACAAGTAGAAGTTAAATGACTTGTCCAGAGACACTCTTCCAGTAAGTGTCTGAGGTAGAATTTGAACTCCAGCCTTGCTGATCCAGATGCAGTGCTCTGGCTGGTGTACCATCTAGTTTCCTCTAGTCAGTATGTGTCAGAGGCAGAATTTGAATCCATATTTTCCTGGTTGTGAGACCAGGGGGAAAGGAAGGGGAAAAAAAGTAAAAAGTGTATAGCAGAGAACAAAAGACAACCTACAAGGAAGCAAAGAAAAAAATGGACAACTTTTAACACAATATGCAGTATTTAATATATAGGCTTTCTTGAAATGGAAATTTAATGCTATATATTTTTTATCCTCTCCTACATTCTGTTATGCACATGACATATTTTTCTTTTCTTATTTTATATTTGTTTTAATATTTATTTATAATATTTCTTTTTCTTTTCTTATGTAGTTAAATTTTAGTATTCAAGTCTAAAATAAAAAAAGATTAAAAAAACTATGACTAGACTCCATACTGCCTCTATGATAAAATTATATTAAATGATATACTTGTATTGTATAATTAAATAATAAATTAACAGAATTTATTCTAATATAATTTATAATAATTATAATTTGTATTTTACTACAATAATTTGATACCATTCGAAAAGCTTATTTCAGATGATTAAATATGAATAATAATTTCTTACATTTGTATAAAACTTTACACTTTTTAAAGGATTTTTACATCTTTTCCCATTTGATCTTCTCAGTGGCCCTGAAAGGTGGATAAAATGTATGGCATTATCCCAAATGGGATGAGGCCTAGAGAAATTAGGAAATGTGTTTAAGATATCATATAGAATGATAGTATATGTTTTTGTTGTTGGATCTTTTCAGTTGTGTCTGACTCTTTCTGACCACAATTGGGATTTTCTTGGCAAAGATAGTGGAGGGATTTGCCATTTCCTTCTCCAGCTCATTTTACAGATGAGGAAACTGAGGCAAACAGGGTTAAGTGATTTGCCCAGAGTCACACAGTCAGTAGATGTCTGAGGCCAGATTTGAAGTCAGGAAGAGGAGTGACTCCTGTTTCCAGGCCTAGCACTCTACTGTGCCACCTAGCTGCTCCTAACAGTGTGTATTACTGGAAATATTAGTTCTAGAATCCAGGGCTCCAGATTCCTAGTTCAGGACCCATTTCAGTATACCAGAAAATTGCAATCAGTAACATATGGAAGTCCAGGGGACCGAACAGTATAGTGGAAACCTTAGTGGGGTGGAAGTGAGGATGCTAGGGAGGGAGGGGAATAGTTGGATAACAAGGTTCCAAGGATCAGCCAAGCGCAGACTGAGACTGGGAAGAAAATGGTCTTCAAAGCATTTAGGAAATAAATAGAAAAAAAATGCTTAACATAGCTTGAAAAGTCTTAAATGGACCTTGAAAATTTACAAACTGAAAGGAAAACTCTGAATTATTTCAAAGGCATAGGGAAGGACCAGGATTCTCTATAAAGGTTTCCATTTTGTTAATGTCTTCAAAGAAAAGAAAGTGTTGCTTGAAAGGTCAGAGGGAGTTAAGGCCAGCTAATGACCTAATCATTAGATGGAAACAGATGGAACCTAAACAGGGGGCAGGCCAGGTTCATGTTCGTTGGTTAGACCTTAAAGGGATAGGTATAATAATTTTTGAAGATTATCCTGTTTGTCTGCAACACTCAAGACAGTATGGTCTTTGGGAACATGAAAATATTTACGTAGCCTTGTATATAGCTTATTTGTAGGTGGTTGTTTGCATATTGTTTGCCTCATTAAGCTATGAACTCTGTGGGAACAAAGACTGTGTTTTGCCTTTTTTAAATCTGTAGTGCTCAGTGCCTTTTAGGGGCGCATAGAAGGTGCTTAAGAAATTCTAACTGATTGACTGAATGATCTAATCTGTCTGATATTTTATTTTATGCAGACTGCAGAATTTAAGAGAGTTTCCTGATTAAGAGTATATACCACGTTTACTTTATGATGCCTAAATGACTATGAACTTTTTGAAGGCATTATATAAAACCTAGGGAAACTAAGCAATGTAGCATTTTAAATTAATATGTCAGTTGCTCTTTACTATCTCAGATGGAATTTCCTTGGAAACTTTTACTTTTAAAGTTAAAGATAGTCTTGTGAATAAAGTATATAAATAGATATAAATAACTATTATAAATAAATATATATTGTAAAAAAAGTAATAAAGTAAATATTATAAATAAAGGCTTGTGAAAAGAGCACCAGACTTAGGATCAGAAGACTTTGATTCAAGTACCAGCAGTGAAATCTACAAGTCGTGTTGCTGAGGGTATGTAAGGCTCTCTGAGCTGTGGTTTCCTCATTCACGAAATGAGGATAATGATGCTTGTAGCAACTTCTTTATTCAACATTTCCAACTTTCTTTACTTCTTTTTGTAATCTTTATCCAACCTTCTTCATACAAGGAAGAGGTTTTTAAGCCATTATACACTATATCGATGTAAGTTGTTTATTATTATTATTGCCCTTTATTAATCATTGAGTCCAAATATCTTATTTTAAAATGGAAGATACTAGGGCCCAGTTAAATTCAGTAATTTGCTCAAATAACCAGTAAGCAGCACTCTGAATTATTTTATGCCAGGACAAAACCCCTTTCTTCTATACCAGTGGTTTGCAAAATGTGGTCCAGAGATTCTTGAGTATCCCTGAAACAATATCAGAGGTCTATAAGCTTAGGGCTATTTTCATGAAAATGCTAAAACATTTTAGTTTATAAGCCATATAAACACAAGCTCTTTAGGAGGGGTGGTCCTCAATGATATTATGATCCACTTCCTTGCACAAGAGCAAATTTTGTTATATATTTGAAAGGAATTGCATATTATGCATAGTAGATTTGAAGTTTCATGTGCAATCATCTTTTTTATTGTACTATGTTATAGAAATGCTTGCTTCATTCCATAAATTAAAATTTTCTTTGAATTTAGACTTTTAAAAAGAATGCAAAGTGGTCCTAAGACAAAAAACGTTTGAGAACTCTGTTCCACACTGACTTTCCAAAGTCCCATTCCTAAATATCCACCCACAGAATAGTGTGTGAAAATTCAAGCAGTCTTTTCTGAGAAAGTAGTTGGATCCTCTTTCTTTCCATTCATTCTGCACAGCAGAAGTTTATAATCGCTCATTGCCAACTTAGCAGGTGGAGTAAGACCATTGCTGGCAATCAATAATGTTTTCTCCAATGCTAGGCATCATATTGTCCTGGGCAGAGAAGTGGGTCATAATATCATTGATCATGGTCCTGTTAGGCAGTCAGTTAGAAGTAACTTCAATAGTTTGTCATATGGCCTTTGGAGATTTTGAAATATGTCAGAGCAAAAATTAATCAGCTATAATTATCATGCTTAATTTCATTAAGTGTTCTGCTTACCATTTTGTATTACTTGGACACATTTTGAAAATTGAACCCTGAGACCAAAAAAAAATATCCAACAGAAAACAAAAACAAAAAACTAGATAAAAGATTTATACTCCCATCCTGGACTCAAGGCAAAAAAGTGTTTGCTTTGAAATATGGCAACCAGTTCTTTCTCTGAACACATAACTCAGCAGCAAAATAAATATTTTGTAAATGATCTTTCCAGCTCTTGGGCATGCATTTCATTCATTATCTTTCTCCTATTAAAAAAATGAAGTGGGGGGAAGCTTTTAGTAATTTTATTCTTTGCAAATCAGAATTCCAACAGCACATTTTTCAGGTTCACTGATCAGATTAAATACCCCTCGCTTCCAAATAGCAAAGATCAACGCTGTACATATGTTTTGATATAGTTCTAATCTTATTTTCAGTTAGGGAGTCAACCCCCACCTCTGGGGACATGCCCAACTCCTGTTTTCATTAACTTCTTTTCCCCTTGGGTTCATTTGGATATTCAGATTATGCCGAAGTGGATGCTACAGTCATTATTCCTTCTGGATTGGGTGAATCACCATCTGCAGATATCATGTAAGTGATAATGTTGGCATTGACCCAAGGTCTACCTTTGCAACCATGAGTGTTCTCTCTGAGATTTGCCATCTGGACTTTTCTTAAGCCAGTGATGGAAAAAAAAGTGTGTGTGGTGGGGGATATTGAGAAGGGTTTTGCTACTGAGTTATATGATTAGATTAAAAATGAATTGTGATATTTTAAATCAAAACCTTTTCTGTCTCAGCTTAGGAAAAAGAGCATAAGTTTTATCTTTTTTTTCCCTCTGACTTCATTTATCTATAGCAGTGTTCTTAGTCATCACTTGCTGCAGGGATGTTAAGCCTCCTGCATTCTTTTAGGAGAGAAATAGAAAAGTAATTTGATGATAAAAAACTAAAAATTTTGTAAGGCTACGAACTGGACTTACTTTTAAGTGGTTGAGGCATTGATGCATCTTTATTATAGTCTCAGAAATCCTGAAAACCATTTACAGTATTAATAATCCCAGACACAATCTCATAAAATGAATAGATGGATGAAAATATATTTATATAGTATTTACTATATTCCAAGAACTATGCTAAGTGCTAGAGACTACACATGCAAAAGTCAAAGAGTTTCTTCTAATGTTTGTGAAATTCTACATTTGAACCTGCTCTGTATCTTCTGTATCGCCTTCTGTGCTAGTCTCATAGCAGGGAATGACTAAATCCTTGATGACTTGAATCCCTACAGGATCCTGCTTCTTTTATGATCAGGCTGTTTTTATCCCTACTTGATTCAAGTTTTTCCCAGAATCTGGATCTCATTTCTACTCTTTACCACCTTTATTTTAGTTTTTCAGCGCTGTTGTATCTCTCCGAGGCATGGTCAGAGCAGGGACATGACTTAGGTCTTCTCTGTCTTGTTAATATGTGGTTATTCCCTCATCACTCCCTCAGCATTCTAAGCAGTTCTTGCTTAGTTACCTTCTACTTTTCATCAGTTTAGCCTTGCCTTTCACCTATTTAGTTCTAAAAATCAAACTAATTTTGGACATTTTAGGCAAGCAGAAACACTTACTGGTTATTCTTAAAAAAGTAAAAAAAAATCCTTTGATAAAAATCTATTTAATTGATTTTATTAAGCAGTCTCATCATTTTCCAATTTTCATCCTGACAGGACCTTTCTCCCCATAGAAAAGAAGCACAATAAAATTAAACAAACCAAAACATTGATCTTCTGCTTCTTTTTGCACCTTAAGCCCACTACTTCCATCAAGAAAAAAGAGGTACATTGCATCGTGTGGAGTCAATCAATGTTGCTCGTTGCATTAATTTAAATTATTATATGTTTTATTTTTGTTGTTTTTTAGTCATTTCAGTTGTGTCCAACTCTTTGTGGCCTCATTTTGCAGTTTTCTTGGGAAAAATATTGGGGTGGTTTGTCATTTCCTTCTCCAGTTCGTTGTACAGATGAGAAAACTGAGGCAAACAGTGTTGACTGACTTGCCTAAAATCATACATCTTAGTTAAGTGTCTGAGTCTGGATTTGAACTCAGGTCTTCCTGACTCCAGGCCCAGAGCTCTACCCACTGTCCCAATTAGTTGCCCTCAGATGTTTTTTATTGTCTCTCCCCCAACCCCCAAAATAGTGCTCATTGTATATGTCGTTTTCTTGATTCTATTTATAATAATAATAATTGGCATCAATGTCATGTTTTAAGGTTTTCAAAGTGCTCTACAATGTTATATTTGAAGCATACATTTATATAATTATTCTAAAGTTTCTCCTAATTTCTCCAATTCAAGTGAAATAATATTTGTAAAGCACTTAGCACAGTATCTAGGTTGTAGTGAATGCTTAATAAATGCTTGTTCTATTCTCCTTTTTTTGTGCAACAATATTCCATTATTAATATACCACAATTTGTTCAACCTTTCATTAACCAATGGGAGATGAAGAAAGTTAACTGAATCATGCTAAAGCTAGATAAGGTCATCTTTGAGAGCTTTCCTCACTCTAAATCTTATGTTCCTGTATGGGGACCTGGTCTATAGAGATCCTACAACTATCCTTATAATATTGTGATAAGAGTTTTAATTAAATTAGGCTTGGTAATTATAGATGTCTAATTTTAAATTGGTTTCAAATGAGAAATAATCTTTAGTATTTTGCTAGGATGCTATCTTATATTGAAGATGGTACCCTAACTCAAACAAAATCAATTTTATTCCAATTTTTGCTACCAAAAAAAGAAGGCTACTATGAATATGTCTCTATATGTGGGATTTTTCTTTGCCCCTCTTGGGGTATATGCCTAGTAGCAGGATCATTAGGTCAAGATTTGAGGGACATTTCTTTTGTATATTTCAAATTCTTTTCCAGAATGGTTAGATCAATTCTCTCTTCCACTAGCAGTGCGTTAGTGGGCCTGTCTTTCTATAGGTTTTCCAGTATTGACTATTTTCATTTTATCTTCTCTTTGCATTTTGAGGAAGATGAGGCAAAATCTTAGAATTGCTTTAATTTACATTTCTCTAATTATTAGTGATTTCAAGCATTTTTTCATATGACTATTGATTATTTGCATTTTGTGTTCTGAAAACTAGTCATATCTTTCTAATAATCTATTTGGGAGAATAGCTCTTAGTTGTATATATGAGTAAATTTCCTCCATCTTAGACATCATGTTCTTAGGAAAGACATTTGATGCAGTTTTCTTAGCCTTCATATATTAACTTCATGGATTTTTTTATTTCAAGTTTTTTTTTTTAAATTATGTAATCCCTATGATTTCCAAGAGGTACCAAATGGAAACTTTGTAGTAATATTTTACACTAATTGTTCTATCTTTACAAAGGAACCAGTATTTTCTGAAAATTAATTTTTTCCCTATTCAGACTCTGTTCTATTACCCTATTGATAAATTTGTCAGTGAAAAAGGAATAAAAAATTGGAAAGTAAAATGATTATTAAGTATATTGTAGAAAGCATGGCTTTGTCAGCATTAGCATTTTTCCACATTTTCCTGGTTTGAATAATTCTTGAATTGATGGATTTAAAAAAAATGATTCATGGGATGTTTTTTTCCTATGAATATACTTGCCCACTGATCCAGGTAAGGCCTGGAATTCATAAACCACAGAAATTATTCCTTTCAAATATCACTGTTTAAGCTTAGTTCTGCTCTGTTGCCCATTTGATTTTACATTTCAAATGAAATTCTTCTCTACCAAAAATAACTTTTTTGTTCTTTAAATGTTGAGGCACTGAAGCTAAAGACCCCAATCTGACAGAGTAATTAGTTGGTCAACTGCTTTTTTTCATCAAATAAATTACTATTCTGTCAAGTGACAACAAATGTAATTTGAACAGAGATTAATTACATAATAATTATGCTTGATATAATTTGTTAAATAGAGGAATTTTATATGAAATAGTAGATTCTCAAATTTATACAAATAAGAGCAGATGGTGAACAGCTAGTTTTAATTAAATTAGGTTTGGTAATTATAGATGATTAATTTTAGGTTGTATTCAAATTTGGAAGAATCTATTAGGGGGCTTATTTTTAGTATCTTTGGTGAGGTTTTAGCTTAAAATAGATCAAACACCTACAAAGGACTAAGGTTTAGAACTGTATAGTATCTTAGAGACTATCTGGTCTAGGTAAAATATAATTCAGCAACTTTGTTCATAAAGAATGAAAGATCAAGTAACCTAGGAGATCTTTCTACTGCCATGAGAAATTTACTATAATTGAAGCATTAAATGTTACATATAGCATAGACCACAAAAATTTAAAGAGGGTTTTCCTTCATCTTTCCTTTTGCCAGAAAAGATTTTCTAATAAATTCTGGTATGAGCTTTGAAGGTAAGAGAGCCACTTCAATTGATTTTAAGAACCCTAAGAAATGATAGTGGTGAGGTGGTATAGTGGATAGAGGAACGGCCCTAGAGTCAGGAGGACCTGAGTTCAAATCCAGCCTCAGATACTTTCCAAGTGTGTGACCCTGAACAAGTCACTTAACCCCAGCTACCTCCAAAATATCCCAAACACCTTAGGAAATGAAATACAACAAAGCAATATGCATAGTACATTGGCCTTCGAGTCAGGAATCCATGGTTCAAGTCCTGCCTTGGACAGATATTAGTTACGTGACCATGAACATATTAGTTCTTATTTATATGTTTACACACATACATATCGTCTCCCCCAGATGAAGGACAGACAACAATAGCAAACTCCTGGAGGGCAAAGATTATTTAATTTTGGTCTTTGTGGCCCCAGTGTTTACTACCTCCCACAAAGTAGATACTAAATAAATGCTTATTAATCAACTAATTGGCCATCTAAGATGCCTTTGAGTTGCCTGCTGCCATGGGGCCTACTCCCCTGATTGCTGAGTCCCTAGATAGGAATGTTTGTTTTACTCCCAGTCCAATTCACTCTCTGGACTTCACTTCCTCACTAGCAGATTTACCTATCATCTCTCGCTATCCCTGCCTCAAACCCACTTTCTAGCTTCCCTTATGTTTTGTCTTTCCAACTAGAATGCATGATCTTTAAGAGTTAGGAAATATTGTTTTCTTATATTCGTATCTCCAGCTCTTAGCACAGTGCCTGACACGTAGTAATGCCTTGCTTAATGATAAACTTAATTATAAACACTCACTTTCTCTATCATCTATCAATCTACCTATCAATCAATCTATCATCTATCTCTCTGTCTTTCTATCTATCTATCCATCTTTCTCTCATCTATTGATCTCTCTCTCTCTTTCGACCATCTAGAATTTATCTGTCATCTGCCTCCCTAAGATAAGAACAATTGCTGATTTATATCAGTGGAGGGAATTTCTACATTGAGCTCTCTATACAGATGAAATTACAGGTTTTCCCTCCCCTTCCCTGCAAAAAAAAGTCACAAAAATCAGAGCAGGTAAAAGTCATTCATCAGAAAGATAAATCAGCTTCTGATTGTGTAAAAGTAATGGGTTATCTTGCTCTTATCTGTTGTATATTTTGTCTCAGTTTTGTTATAAACTGCCCAATAATCCCCAATCATTTTAGACTAGTTGACCTAGTGGAAAAGAACTCTAGATTTGCCATCAGAGGATCTAGACATATAGTGGCTACTTACCTCTATGACTCTGGGCAGTTGACTTACTCTCCTTAGGTCTCTGTTTGCTTACCTGGATAAATAACTAAACTATGCCTTACCTGATACATAATTAGACCTCAGAGCTCAGGTTCCTCCCAAAACACTTGTAACTTGCCCAGCAATAGTGACCCCCTAGAGTTTCAGAATACTTGTTCTGAGCAGAAGATCACTGGGTGATACAGAGGATAGAGTCCTCAGCCTAGAGTCAGGAAGACCTAAGTTTGAATCTCTCTCTTCTCCACTCACATATCACCACCCAGTTTGAGGCCCTTGACACGTTTGGCCTGAGTTACTGTGATAATTGATTTCCCTTCTTCAGATCTCTCCACTCCCCAATCCATTTTCCATTAAGCTACCAAATTGATGTTCCTAAAGCACAGATATGACTTGTTCTAGAAGCTCCTTCTTTCCTCTAAAATAGAGTATAAGTTCTTCTGACTTTTTAAGCCTTTTACAATTATCCCTTCCACATCAAGGGGGTTAGGATGTAGCACCCTTGTAATTGGGGAAATTCACATAATATCTTTTGGCCCTCATTTTGTAACAGAAAAGAGATCTGAATTTTTTTCTTTTTCTTTTCTGGAGTATTTACAGTACCTTCTAAAATTTGGGTTAAGTATTTGATCATGGGCTATATGTCAGTCAATGTTAAGTAAAAATACTACAGCTTCCACAAAACTCCCCCAAGATTCTCATTTATAGTGATTTCTTGTGCTAATTCTTAATATATTGAAACAGCGATGGGGAAAATCACAATGTGGAAGGGATATGTATACATCTTCCAGGAGCATTGAACAATATTATGTTTTATGGATTCTATGTTTCTTTTGAACTTGCCTAATGCAGATAAAATCATAGATAAGAAGGATAACTTTGAAACTTACAAATTGAATTTATTGTATTTAAAAGAAAGGCAAGGTATTTATAATGGAGACCCATAATTTCATGTATATTTCTTTTCTTCTGTTATACTATATAAATGGATATGGAAATATTTTGTTTCAAAATAAAAAATAAAATCAGCTGACCTATTTCTACTCCCTATATATGAGAATCCTTCTCCTGTCTCCCTTCCTTTGCTTAGGCTACCTTTCATGCCTAAGATACACTTTGTGCTCACTTTTCCGACTCTTATAATTTCTCATTTCCTTCTAGAATTTCCATGATCAGCCACTGGGAAACTGCCCATTTTATCAACCATTCACCCAACATACTAACCACCCAATCAATAAATCAAGAAGCATGGATTCAGAAGCTATATAAGACTGAGTCAGAAACACTTCAGATTCACTTACAGTGGGCACCCTATTCCCACTGGATAAATCTTTTTATGAGCTCTAGATGGCACAATGCCTGGCATATAGATGATACTCAATAAATTCTTTTTTTGAATGATTTATTGAAAGAGGATTGATAAGCATAGCATTAGACCAGTCTAATTCCTGGTTTCCCTGACTTCCTTCAAGTCCTAGCTAAAATCCTGCTAAAACAGCAATCATCAAAACCACTTGGTACTGGCTAAGAGATAAAGGGGTAGATAAATGGAATAGACCAGGTACTCGAGACACAGTACTCAATGAATACAACAATCTACTGTTTGATAAACTCAAGGACCCCAGCTTCTGTTTGACAAAAAACTTCTGGGAAAACTGGATAACAGTGTGGCAGAAACTGGGCATAGACCAATGCCTGACATCATACACAAGAATCAAGTCCAAGTGGATGCAAGATCTAGGTAAAAGCATTGATACTAAAAACAACTTAGGGGAGCAATATTTGTCAGATTTATGGAGAATGGAGAAATTTATGACCAAACAAGAGATAGGGAACATTATGAAGTGCAAATTGGACAGTTTTGATTGCATTAAATTGAAAAGTTTTGCACGAACAAACCCAATGCAGCCAATATTAGGAGGGAAGCAGAAAACCGGGAAAGAATTTTTTCAACTAGTGTCTGTGATGAAAGCCTCATTTCTAAAATGTATAGAGAACTGAGTCAAATTTACAAGAATACAAGTCATTCCCCAATTGATAATGGTCAAAGGATATGAACAGGCAGTTTTCAGGGGAAGAAATTAAAGCTATCTATAGTCATGTGAAAAAATGCTGTAAATCACTATTGATTAGAGAGACGCAAATCAAAACAACTCTGAGGTACCACATCACAACTATCAGATTGGCCAAAATGACAAAACAGGAGATAATAAATATTGGAGAAGATGTGGGAGAGTTGGAACACTAATTTATCGTTGGTGGAGCTGTGAACTGATCCAACCATTCTGGAGAGCAGTTTGGAACTATGCTCATAGGGCTACAAAAACACGCATACCCTTTGATCCAGCAATATTGCTTCTAGGACTGCATCCCAAAGAGATCATAAAAATGGGAAAGGTTTCCACATGTAGAAAAATATTTATAGCAGCTCTCTTTGTGTTGGCCAAAAACTGGAAATGTATTGATGCCCATCAATTGGGGAATGGCTGAACAAGTCATGGTATATGAATGTGATGGAATACTATTGTGCTATAAGAAATGATGAACAAGAAGACTTCAGAGAGGTCTGGAAGGACTTATATGAACTGATGCTGAGTGAAAGGAGCAGAACCAAGAGATCATTGTACACAGCAACAACCACAGAGTGTGAGGCATTTTTCTGGTAGACTTAACCCTTCACAGCAATGCAAGGACCTAAAATATTCCCAATGGACTCTTGAGGCAAAATACCTTCTGCATCCAAAGAAAGAACTGTTTAACTGGATTGCAGAATGAAGCAAAATATTTGCTCTTGTGTTATGTTTTATTTTGGTTTTTCTCATGGTTTCTCCCATTCATTTTAATTCTCCCATGCAACATGACTAAGATGAAAATGTATTTACCAAGAATGTATGTATAGGACCCATATAAGATTGTGTGACATCTTGGGGAGCGAGGGAGAAGGAAGGAGGGGGAGAGGATGGAGGGAGGGGAAGAAATTCTAAGATTTATGGAAATGATTGTAGAAAACTGAAAACAAATTAATTAATAAAAAAGTAAAAATAAAAAAAAATAAAATCCTACTTAACGAAGCCTTTTCCAGTAATTCTAGGGCCTTCCGTCTTCTGACTGTTTCCTATTTATCATGTATGTCATTTATTTGGACATTTGGTTTATTTTTTGTCTCCCCCATTAGACTATGAACTCCCACAGGGCAGAAACTGTCTTTTGCCTTTCTTTGTATCCCCAACACTTGGTATAATGCCTGACACATAGCAGGTACTTCATACATGCTTATTGACTGTTTGACTGAGACCAAAGGGAGTCGGACATTCTTAAGGAATACTTCTATGAAGTTGTGGTAGACTGATTACTCTTGTTTGCTCTACGACTATTTGTCTAAAATAATAGGGACCAATGCAGGGTTAGAGTACCCATTTTTGTTTAGGATTCTGGATAAATCCTTGTAATTCTGAAATTTTCCTTATTTTAGACCTCTTTCCTTTGTATTTGCTACTACACCATTGTCTTCTTTCAGTCAAAGGGACTTTCACAATCCATTGTCGTTCAGTCGTTTCTCAGTTGTGTCTGACTCTTTCTGACCCCATTTGGGGTTTTCTTGGCAAAGATGCTGGAGTAATTTACCATTTCCTTCTCCAGCTCATTTTACAGATGAGGTAATTGAGGCAAACAGGGTTAAGTGACTTGCCCAAGATTACACAACTGCAAATGTCTGAGTCAGGAAGATAATGTCTTCCTGACTTCAGGCCACTATACCACCTAGCTGCTCTTTCATAACATGTACAAGTCTCAAATTTATGGATTACTTTTTATTAGTTAGATTTTTAGGTTGACTGCTTCCCAAGTCCGCACAATAATTTAAATCCTAATTACAATGTAAAATGAACAAGATTGGAATCAGCATTTCTGGTAGCCAGAGAAAATTCCATAAAATGATACCAAAACAATCAGTAAGACAGATTCAGTTTCAGTTGGACTGGTTTGCAAGAAGACCTCAGTGAGATACCATAGATCTTGGAACACAAGGGTCCAGTGTAGAGATTGGACTAGGGCTCAGCTGTGGCATAATCACCAGGAATAGCAACATCTGGTAGCTTCTATTTTAGCCAATTGTTTTATCTAATTACTGAACTATATAGTTTCTATAAGCTAAATGAGTGTAAGTCAGTACTCTGAGGCAAATCTCTGATTGTCCTATCTTAGTTATAGACTACTTCTGGAGAGGTTTCCTTCAGACTTTTTCTTGATGAAGGACCACTTTTAACTTTCTTGACATCTTGTGATCACTATCATAAGATAGAAAGAAGATGTTGAGAGTAATTTGCTAACCAGGATGGTTATTTGCTGCCTTTTCTCTGCACTGACAATATCCCCGGGGTTCTCTAAGTGAAATGTGGAAACTACAAATAACTTAGAAATTTTTTCTTGGCAAGACTTCAAGATCAACTATTAAATAGCAATCAAGTGGTTAAGGGCCTCCATTATAGATGGATGTGTTCTAATTACCTCTTTTCTCAGGATATCAGTCCCTGACTTTGAGCATAAATATGGTGATGGTGGTGATGTGGGGTACATTTTGAGTCTATGGTTACTGAATATAATGTATACCCACATATCCACAAAGCCTGCCTGAAGTTCTTGAAAATATAATATAGTACATGGGAGTCTGGATGAAAAGCATCGTCCTACCCAGAAATAGCTTTAACAAACTTTACTGGTAGTCACAAAGGGAGACGGAAAACAGCTGCCCTCAGTGGGCAGAGCATGGGGCAGAGGGTGTTCACCCTCCAGATGAAGGGCAGAGTCCTTTAGTGCTTATGTGATATCTGAGACAAAGAATCAGGATGACATCAATAGGAGACTACTCTATTACCTAAAAGACTAGTAAAATGAAGGTAGCTAGGTGGTACAGTAGATAGAGTAATGAGCCTGGAGTCAGAAAGACTCATCTTCCTGAGTTCAAATCTGGCCTCAGATATTTACTGGTTGTGTGACCCTGGGCAAGTCACTTAACCCCTAAACCTTCTGTTTCCTCCTCTGTAAAATGAGTTGGAAAAGCTAATGGCAAAGCACTTTAGTATCTGTGCCAAGAAAACCCCAAATAAGGTTGTGAAAGTTGGATATGATTGAAAACAGCTGAGCAACAACAGTAAAAAGAAGGTATTTTATAAATTACGCAATAAAGATGAAGAAATGTGGAATGGAGAAGTAGGAATGAGGAGCAGGAAAGGAGAACAGCCAACCCTAACAGCATCTTTCCAGTAATTAAATGAGGGGTTGGCGTCATACTTGTCAAGCGCAGTTTTTTACCAGCTGACATGACTCACATTTTTTTGTAGGTTTAAAAAAAACCCTGTGAGGTAGATAGTGCAAGAATTATTAGCCCTATTTTATAGATTAGAAAACTGAGGCACAGGGAAATAAATGACTTGTCCCTGGTCACACAATTAGTGAGTGCCAGAAGCAGAATTCAAACAGATCACCTGACTCCACACCCCAGCACTGCCATGCTGTTTCAGTGGGAGGGCAAAACACCAACTGAGGAACAGAAATTACCATGAGTGGGAAGCACCACCACCTTGAGCAAAATGTCTTTGTCAACACTAGGAAAGAAAGAGAATAAAATAAAAAAGGATAAAGAGCATTTTTAATCACCTCACAGGATGGTTGTAAGACTCAAATGAGTTAGTATTTGTAAAAAACCTGGCTCATAGTAGATGCTGTAAATTCCTATTCCCTCCTGCCCTCCTTAGACCTGACTAAAAAAGGAAGAGATAGATTAGACCTTCAAAAAATGTGCCCAAGACACACCCCAGGCCCCCACGCACCCATATATACGCAGATCTCTCACATTCAGGAAGCATAACAATAGCACATACTTCAATTTCTTAGCTATTTTATTCATTCACTAGAAACCGTGAGGAGACAAGAGCTGTAATGAGCAGGTTGATACATTACAGCAGTTCACTTTAGTTCAGACAGTTTAAAACCTGGTAAAATTAATAAAAGGCACATCAAAGCATGCTTGTCCAATCTGTTAAAGGAATGGAAAATTGCATAACACTGAGGATCCAGGTTGTAATAAGACAGCACTAAGGGATAGACCCTCTTCACAAGTTTATGGTCACCTCTGGATGTCATTACTGAGTCTAATGAATCCCTTTAAGCACATTTCTTTCCCCCTGGAATTTTCATGGAGGCCGTTTTCAGCCTATCACACAGATAGAATATTGGCCACCTTCCTTCTGCTCCAAAAGGCCATTTCCTTCACTCTCAATTCTCATTCTGAGCAACCCTTTGTCCATTATCTGTCTGGTACAAATCTTATTCTCCACCTGCCTTTTTGTGTCAAAAACTATGTTCTCTCCATGCTTGGGTTTTTTTTTTATGCCATATCAACTATGTAAATCAGCACATCTTCTCTGAATTGATTTTTCTTTGTGAACCAAGAGTATAATTTACCATCTTTCTGCCTGTGAATTGGGAGTCCAATTTGAGCAATTGCATTGTGGAGTCTTGGCGGCTATTTGAATTTCTATACAGTAGGTGTTCTTTCTTTGACTTGTCTTTGATCTCAATTTCCCTCTCCAGACAATTGATTCTGTGTTTAAAAATGACATCGCTTACAGTATATTCTGGAGTTTTTAACGTCAGAGTAAGGCAGTAGGAAATGCATCTACAATGTGACAGTTTCTCAACACCTTTGGAAGGAGCATAATGCATTCACTCAGAAATAAAGTCACCTGTCTAAATGGAAAATTGAGAACCTAGCCATTACTGTCTTTTTACCATGAAAAAAATGCTAGAAAGTGAAATAAAATAATCCCATTGTATGGTGAATAAATTCTGGGTTTTACAATTATAAAAAGCAAATATATATGTATATATATACATTACACATATACACAAAAGTGTATGTGGGTAGATATACTTTTGTATACATACTGTAGGTGTATATATACATACGACTGTATACTTACAAAAATGTGTTTATGTATGTATGTATAGATATAACTGGGTGATTCACCAGTACTTACCTACTTGAGTTTTGGGAGACCAAAGGAGAATATGATTCCTCTTTCTAATGAGAGAAGACTTGGTTACTTGTTGAGAGAAGCAGAGGTAATGACCTCAGAATGACACTGTAGCCAGGCTACAACCAGTGCTAGAGGAGACAGAGACACTTAGTGAAGGCAGAGATACCAAGGGGACTGTGAGTCACCCATGAGGACAATCTAGTTGAGATCAGGGGCCAACAACCTCACTGGAGACCCAGTGGCCTTTACAAATGAGAGTAGCAGAAGCTGCGGTGAGTAGTTGCCATGGATGCATGGGGAGAGATGCAGAAATGAGAGAAAGACAGGGCTCTGAGACTGAGAAGGATGTCTGTGCAGAATCTGGTTTTGCTGAACTTGCCAGAGGGGGAAATCCAAGATGGTATTGTCATTTCTCCCTTCCTTTTCCCTTTTCTCTTCCAGAAATCATAAGTTTGTTCCAAAGCTTAATTGTGTTTCTTTAAGTTTCTTTTACACTTATTTTACATACATTCTACAAACAGTCAGTATTAAGATAAAATTATGGTTTACCAGTGCACTATTGATTTGTATGTATTTTGTTAAAAGGGAGGTTGTGGTTGATCAGGTAAATAGAAGGAGATATTCTTTTTTTGGGGACTGCCAGCTCAGCGCTCAATACAAACAAAAGAAATATTGCTAATTCATGTTATAAAGCTTCCCCAAAGGAGAAAACAGGTGCACTCAGATTCGTGTAGACACAAGTACTCTAAGCCAAGCAGCTTGTTGTGGGCTGAGTCTGATACTTTCCCCCTTTCCCATTATCATACTGCATTATCTTTAAAAGAATTTTTTTAAGTTTTTTTTTTTAAAGGAAGCCTATCAGACAGAATCAATGGCACAGAGTAAAGCAGAAAATTATGGACCAAAGGCAGATATACAAAAATGGATAGTGGTTAGCCAAGAAGGAGTAATAGTTCTCCATGGGGAAACACTAATCCTGGCACATACTGCCAGAAACACACAACTATTTAGTTAATGAGCATTGATTAAGGTCCTACTATGTGCCAGGTGCTGCTATGTGCCACCACTGTTAGAGACACACATACACATACATATATATTATAAAGAGGGTTTTTATGGTATATAATGAATGAATCAGAAACAAAATACTGTAGAACACAGAGCAGGTAAAAAGACTTTTGAAAACATTGTAGACTTTCTCACAGGTATCCAACCAAAAATATGACATTTATTTTTGTAAAACCATGCTTCAAGGATAGGTTTCCACACAAATACGTTTATTTTGTCTTCATACAATAACCAAATAATAACCAGCTTTCAGATTTTGAAGCTCACTTGAATTAATCCACAGAAGATATTCCATTTCATGTTCATTGATTTATTAATTATTTCATATTTATTCCTGAGTATCTGCTATCATGTTGTTTTTTTTATGGAATGATTGAAGAGGAAAAGACAAAAAAATGTGAATCTGTCAGAAAACAAGCATGAAAACTAATTTCAAGTTTTTAATAGGAGACATCTGATTAACTGGAAATATGCCAACCTTTAAAATATAACATCAAGCAAAACAATGGAAATTTGTTTTGAAGCATGAGGAATTAAAATTCAATTAAATTTAAATGAACAGTTCTTCTTGTGATCAAACGCATTATCTCTGGGCATGTCAATGTTTGTACCCAATTTCCCACAGAGGCATTTCAACCTCTTTTACAATTATAACCTGTTCTTCTGCTTACCAAAATTACTCAAGACATAAAATAAAAGCAACTTTGTGTTCCAGCGTACACAAATAGAGAATGATTAATTTTTAGATAAAAAGCCTAAAATTAAAATAATACGGAATCAATTCTGTGACAAATTACTTAAGTAGGAAGTATGTAAGTTTTAACCAAAGCCTAGTTCTTTAAAAAATAATCATAAAACAAAGTGGTAATTTGTAGCTTCATTTTTGCTATGTGATTGTTGAATCATTGTGATATTTGAAAGGCCATAAAAATGGTAATGGGACTGTGGGAAGAAGGACATTTTTAAAAAATGAAAACAATGGCTATTGTCCATAGACCAATAGACTTGAACTTTGATTTCTGGAAAAATACCAGAATGCAATATTAAAGAGATGATGAGGGAAAATGTGATCACAAAAAGCCAGAATAGCTTCACCAAGAATAGGCCATCAAGACTAGTCATGTTTCCTTTTTCTAAAATAAGATTTCTAAACTGGTAGATTACAGAATTGCTATAGATATATTTTACCTAGATTTCAGGAAAGTGTTAAAGAGTCACTTTTCTTGCAGAAGAGATGGCTAGATGTGGGCTCCATCATTTAGATGTACTTGGAAACAGTGGAATAGACTGACTTACAGAGTAGCCATTAATAGGCTGACATCAACTTTGAAGGTCTTTCGTGGAGTGCCCCAGAAATCTGTGCTTGACCCTATGGTATTTAATATTTTTTAAATCAATTATTCAGATAATGTATAGGTAGACAGTATTGTACTAGATCTATAGATGATGCAAAGGTAGGAGGCATCACTAGCACACTGGATGACAGTCAGGGTCCAGAAAGCTCTTGACAGGCCAACTATTAAACTAAATCCAGTAAGATGAAATTTTAAAAGATAATTACAAGGTCTTACCCTTGGGTTCAAGAAATCATCTTCATAAGGAAAAGACATATGAGGGGTGGTTTCACTGCATTTTGTCTGACAAAGGTCTGTGGGTTTTAGCCACAACCATTTAACTAGAATCAATAATGTGATATGGTAGCCAGAAAAAAATTAATGAAATCATGACCTACATAAAGAGAGGCAGGGTTTCCAAGAGTATAGAGGAATGTGTGTATGAGTGTGTGTGTGTGTGTGTGTGCACTTGTGTGTGTGGTGGGCTGTTGTTAGTCTCCCTATACTCTGCTCTGGTCAGACCACTCCTGGAGAATCATGTTCAGTTCTGGTCACCACATTTTTTTAGGAAAGGCATTGATCATCAAGAAAAGGTACAGAGGAAGGCAACCAAAAAATTGAAGGACCTTGACACTATTTCAAATGAGGGAAGAGTAGAGAAGAATCCCAGGGTACCTGAAAATGATCTGTAAGTATTAAAGTTGTCATGTAGAGGGGTGATTAGCCCAAATGGGCAAAACTAGAAGCAATGGGTACAAACTGCAAAGAAGGAAATTTTAGCTTCATGTCAGAAAAATTCCTTAATTACTGGAACTATTCAAAGATGGAATGGGTTAATTTGGCAGCCCATGCATGGGTGCTCTCCCCACACACACCTCAGATCTTCAAGCAAAGGAAAGAGGATTCTGAAAGAAGAAACCTGGCTTGTGTAATAGGTTATTATTATTTATAATTAACCAACTTATAGTAAAATTTTGACTTTGGGATGTGGGACTTATAGAAAGTTTAATTAAAATAAAGATGAGTTAACTCTCTTAGTGTACAAACAGTTTCTTTTTAAGAAAAAAATATAGAATCATAGACTCCAAAGAGAGAAATCAGAGATCATACAATCCAACCTAATTGTTTTACAAATGAAGAAACCAAATCTCAATGAAATGGAGTGACTTGTCTAGAGTCATACAGTTGGTTGTGCAGAGCCAGTCTTAAAAGATGCCACATATTTCCTGAATTTTTAAGCAGTGTATAGTGAACCTTGTATTTTACCATAGTTGGATCTTTTCTTGACAATTCCAAGTCACCATCGTGGACGCTGATGTGCTATACTTTTGAAAGGTCATCAGTCAGGAAGTCTCATGATCTAGGTTTAAGTCTTAGCTCTGACCATTTATGACCTTGGGTGGGTCCCTCCATCTTTCTGACCTGAGTCTCAATATCACTTTCAGATAGGGTGATGATGCTTATTTGACCTGACTCTCCAGATTGCTCTATACAGGGGTATGGGACTCAGGCACAAACTGGCACTGGCCCCTGGAGTAGCCTTGGCATTTGATTTCCTCAAAGGAAGTCCCAAATGTTGTGCTGTGCTTGTCTATTTGTTCCTTTTTCACGTAGGCAGAGTCAAACGTGTGCTATTGCATGACCTCCTGACCAGAGGAACACAGCCGACTTCTGCAAAATTAAGTAGTGAATCAAAGTTTGGACAAGCCAACCTGCTTCCAAGTGGTTTTCTTTCCTTTTAAAAATACATCTTACTGATGCCTTTTGTCTATGTAACAATCATTTCAGTGTCCCCTGACCCAAAAATGACATCCCTTATGACAGAAGAAAACACAACAATTAAGAAAACATTTTTGATAGAGTGACCACCTCTGTCAATGTATGTACAACCCATAGATTCTCCCCCAGCATTGCCCTGCTTCTCTACTCTGGGGTCAGGGGAGAGTAGGAAGAAGAGAATGCATGTTTTCAAAATCTGTTCTTCAGGATCTTTCTGGGTTTTCCAGTTACTCAGAGTTCCACTTCCTTTTGGTGACGGCTTCATTTACATTGCTGTAGTCATTGTGTCATATTCTCTGTGTTCTACTTATTCCATTCTGCATCACTTTATACACAGCTCTCCATGTTTTTCTGAATTTTTCATAACCTCCCATTTTTATTACAGAATCCTATTTCATTACATTCAGAAGTCAAAATGTCCCCCTGGTCATTCCTCAGGTGATGGGCACTCACTTTATCTGCAGTTTTCCCTTCTCTGTCTTCATTTAGACACCATTTTAGTCCAGACTCTAATCATTTCTCACCTAGGTTATTTCAATGACATCCTAATGTTTCTTCCCTCTCTAGGTCTGCTTTCCAAGTGATTTTCCTTAAACAAGGATCTGATGATGTCACTCTTCTTCTCAATATCCTGCTGTGATTCTCTAATGTCTCCAGGATAAAATACAACTCTTTTGCCCTTTCCAATCTCTCCCCAGGCTATCTTATAAGACTCATTGTGTACTATTTTCCCTCTCTGCAGCCTAGCCAAACTGGTCTCTCCATGCCTTGGATACCATCTTCCATCTTTTTGTCTTTGCCCTGATCATCCTCTATGCCTGAAATAGACTGGCTCCTCTCTTTGCCTCATTGAGTCTCTCTCTTCCTTCAAGATGCAGCTCAAGCACCATCTTCTACACAAAGCTCTTTTTGATAGTTTCAGATTTCTAATATTCTCCTTCTCAAACCATCCTGCATTCACCTTCTTGCATTTATTATCTCTATATTTATTTTGTATTTATTTGTATGTTTATTATGTCCCTTATCAAAGGGCAGGGTCTTTTAAGTAGAGATTGTTATTTTTGTCTAAAGTAATGCATTATAATGTTATTGTAATTGTTATGTAATGGTCCATGTGGAAGGCCTCTCGGATGCTATTCATGGGGATGCTTTTGCTACCAGAAAAAATGATGCTGATATATTGGAGTATATAAGGTGTGCAGGGAAGACTAGCACTTCTGGTATGAGGGCTTGATGAGCCTTTTTCAGGGCTGTGTGTCCACCTTTTATGCAACTTTCATCTGTGGTTCCAAGAAGCTGTAGCACGTGCAGCAGTCACACGCTGGTAAAACTGTCTCAGCAGATGGGCTAAACCAGGTTGAGGATAACGACAAGACTCAAACCCCATGGTGAGTTAAGGGGATGTCCTGAGAAGACTCCACTCCACTACCACCCTGTACCCATCCCACAGCAGAACGAGCAGATAAGAAAATGTGTTAGAATAGTTATGAAGGCAGGTGAAGCAAACACTGTGGAGTGCTTAGAGCTTGGTCAGACATCAGAGATGCCAACCTCATCCTCTGCATCCTGGGCCAACATCAGATGTCTTGACTTCTTAAATCAAGATCTTGCCACTGGACTTGGATGGCTCTAGAAGATAGTAAGGCTGACGACTTTGCTTAGCTCTGCCAATTCATGTGCAAGTGAAGATGTCCTCTATAATGTTATTGATCCTCATTGAAAACAGAGAATGAACAACAAAAAATGATGCCAATGAAGTGTTTTTAAGAGACTATGGAGCATGTGTAGACATTCTCCAAGTGGTTCGAGTCTACTCACTTTATGGTTAGGAGAAACTTTTTCCTATTTAGTAAGAACTGGGGGTGCCTTCAAGAAGCACTGGAGACCAGAGCCTGTCCACACTATCTTAGGCTTCTCACTTTTGGTGGGTCTCTTTGGCAATGAGTAAGAGAAAATGATTTATGCACAGAGGCCTTGGCATTCTCTCCTCTGATGCTAATATGTAGCCTTGTGAAATAGTCCTCAGTCCTTTGCCTTTGCATTTGTCCTTCCATTTTAGATAAAGAATGTTAATTCATATGTTTCAATCTTGAGCTTTCAAGATTCTGAGTCCCTGCTAGGGTCTGTAGCCAGGTCAGATCAATGTTCTGGAGAGTAAGGAGTAGCCTTTGGGGTCCAGTTCAGTGGTAGCTGGGCCAGCAATGATGTCACATTTTGATATGTACTTGGCAGAACCAATGCTTTGTAGAAAATGTGCTAAGAATGAGCTCATTCTTCCAAGAGATCAAGGCAGTATATGTAGTACCTCCTGAAGTTGTGGGGGAAATATTTGTACTGCTTTCCTTGCTGTATCTTTGAAGTAAATGTCTCTTTGTAAAAGGTAATTGATTTTAAGTGCTACTGTAAGTAGTACTCAAGCACTAATTATTGGAGGCCAGCAGTGGGAAACACAATGGTAGTAGAGAATAGGCAATGCCAACCTGTCAGGGTACTTCAATGTTCATGATGAGTGAGATGTAGTAGTTTGGCTCTGGGAGACTGGACCAAGGTCTATTCACTGCATTTCATTTATTATGTTTTCATCCCCAGTACCAAGAACAGAGACTAGTACATAGTAGGTGCTAATAAATAAATGTTGGTTGATTTTCAGTTCTCTGCAACCATAAAGAATATTTTTTTAAAAATTGGTTTATGTCTTATACATGCTCTTTCTCTTTTTGACTACACATATACACATAAGTAATATACATTGATGTACATATATACATAGGAAGCAGCTAGGTGGCTCAGTGGATAGAGTACAGAGTCAGGAAGACCTGAGTTCAAAACTAGCTTCAGATACTTCCTAGCTGTGTGATCCTGAACAAGCCACTTAACCTTGTTTGCCTCTGTTTCCTCTTCTCTGAAATGAGCAGGAGAAGGAAATGGCAAACTAATCCAGTATCTTTGCCATGAAAACCCCAAATGGTGTCATGATAAATTGAACATGGCTGAAAATGACTACAAAAACAACACACACAAATATATATATATATATACATATGCACACACACATACATAGATAAATATGCAGAAGGAAAAACATTAAAATCAGAGTAAGGAGAGATTTGACTTTGAATGGTGTCTTCAACATTTACTGGCTATATGACCATGAGAAAAACATTTAACTTCTTTGAAACTCAGTTTCCTTGTATGTAAAATGAACATAATAACAGTGGTGACCTTATAGGTCACTTATATTATTGTGCTGATTAGATGCTATGATGTGAGTAAAACACTTGTAAACAATAAAATCCATAAACATTTCATCTATAATATTAATTCATTGTCCTAAGTCCTATAAGAGGCAGATAGGTGAATGGCACACATTTCTTATTCCCAAGGAGATTTTAATCTAGTAGGGGAGGTAAATAATGTATAATATATGTATTTACATACATTATCTAACTTATATGACATGGTGCCGTGGAAAAAAAATGCCAAAGTCTATGTCAAAGAACTTGGGTTCAAACGCTGACTCTACTATGTATTATTTATGTGACTTTGGCCAAGTCATATCACCTCTCTTAGCTGTGATTTCCTTTTCTATAAAGTAAGAGATTTGGACTTGGTGATATCTTATGGCCTTTCTAATTCTAAAGCTAAGATTCTATGAATCTAATGGAGAAAGTACTACTATGAATATTTTGGGATAGACTGGGTTCGACTTTCTTTTTTTACTTCCTTGTATTATGTGTTCACTAGTAGGATCTCAGGGTCAACAGTTCAGAGATGTTTCCTGCATTATTCCACATCATTTTTCAGAACAGTTGGATGAATTCACAGTTCCGCCAATAGTATATTAATATGACTATCTTTCTATAGCCCCTTCAACATTGATTATATTTCTATTTTTATCATTTTGTCACTTTAAGAAGTGTGAGCTAAAACATCAGAGCTGTTTGATTAGCATTTTTCTTATTAATGGTTTGAAACACTTTCATATGTTTGTTGATAGTTTGTAATTTTCTTTTAAAACCACTTATTAATACCAACTATCTATTGAGAAATAGCTCATGGTTTTATATATTTATGGCAATTCTCTTTAAGTCTTGGATTTCAGGCTTTTATCATAGGAATTTTAAGCAGAAATTGTTTTTTTCTTACTCAACAGTTTCTCTTCTTAGCCTCATTGATTTTGTTTTTGCAAAAGCTTTTAAATTCCACATAATGAAGTTTGTCTACTTACCTTTTATGATAATCTCGAACTCTGGGTTGGGTAATATTTTTTCCTACCTACAGTTCTTTTCTATTCTATTTTTTGGTGAGTACCTTTTACATTTAGGTCTTATATTCATTTGAATTTTAATGTGGTATATGGTATAAGATAGAAGTCTAAACTTAATTTCTACCAAATTACTTTCTAGTTTTCAAGACAGTTCTTGTCTAATATTAATACTAATAATGTAGTTTTCCTAGACTGATTTTTGATTGCTTTAGTAATTTGCTTAGCTAGTCTGTTTACCTGATCTATTTTCTATGTTTAACTAATAGTCAAGTTTTTATGATTACTGATTTATAAAACACTTTGAAATCTCACAATGCTAAGCCCCTTCGGTCCCATTTGTTTTTAATTATTTCCCTTGAGATTCTTGAACAAATTTTGTTCCCCTGAATTTTATTATCATTTTTTCTAACTCTATGAAGTAATTCCTTGGCAGTTTGATTGGTACTGCACTAAACCTGTATATTAACTTAGAAGGTATCATTTTTGTTACATTGGTAGAGCCTCACCATAGGTAATGATTCTCTTTTTAATTAGTTGTCTTCCTATTCTTCTTCTTCTAAAAAACAGCTCATGCAAAGGTTTAATACA